>PRKT01001182.1:14854-26886 GCA_003671525.1 Saccostrea glomerata | reverse complement strand
AACAAACTTGAATCTACACTACCTGAGGATGATTCCACATGAGTTTCATCTTTCCTGGCCCAGTGGTTCTTAAGAAGAAGATTTTTAAAGATTTTTCCTATATATTCCTATTTAAAACTTGGGTCGGCCATTTTGGCCCCACCCTAGCCCCGGGGGTCATGATTTGAACAAAATTGATTCTACACTACCTGAGGATGATTCCACATGAGTTTCATCTTTCCTGGCCCAGTGGTTCTTGAGAAGAAGAATTTTTAAAAATGCCATTAATTTTTCACTTATTCATAATTATCTCCCCTTGGAAGAGGGCGTGGCCCTTCATTTGAAGAATCTTGTATTCCCTTCACACAAGGATACTTTGTGCCAAGTTTGGTTGAAATTGGCCCAGTGGTTCTTGAGAAGAAGATGAAAATGTGAAAAGTTTACAACGACAACGCCAACAACGACAACGACAACGACAGACGACGGACAAATTTTGATCAGAAAAGCTCACTTGAGCCTTCGGCTCAGGAGAGCTAAAAATGTGCCTAGAATTAGGGAGTGATAGGTAGTTAATTTACTGATGCTGGAAAGTGGCGAAATTCTTCCCAAAAGTGCGCAAAAAATATTGCGCCGAATATTACACATTTTTGCATTACGGGATCTGTAGCGTTATGGTCAAACACAAATATATAAAACCATAAACCTACAGAACTGCAGATAAATCAGGGGCAAAGTAAACACAAATCTTTAAAAGATCCGAGGTTGGATTAGGTGCCATGGCATAGTCAGTATCCGCTGCCAGTCAGTCATATCCGCCGTATGCTCCAAATATAAGACATGGTAGGGAAAATTAGGGAAAAATCCGTCGTCAATCCAGCGTGTAAATAATAGTCTAACAATAAGAATAAAATAGTCAGTCACCATTTGACTTGATACAGGCTGTATTTGCTGACAAGGTCATTCAACCGATCTTTAAATATTGTGTTCCTGAAATACGTAAGTATAATACGTAAGTATTATATCTTTAATTGTCTTAGATTCAATAAAATTGAATAAACAATGATTAACGACGAATTTTATTAATATCAGTATGTGAGAAGGGAAAACGTCCTAAAATACTCAGTTGAGAACAAAAAAATAATCTTAGCTAAATTTACTGAATTTGTTTTGATTTCAACAATTGAATGAAAAATCTTTTACGATTATTTTTAATATTTATTATTTTAGTTATTATTTTCTTTTCTCATGATATGGCTTGAAAAATCTTTTATTATTATTTTTATTATTTATTATTTTAGTTATTTTTTTTTTCTCATGATATGGCTTGAACATGCATATATAATTTTATTTAAAAGTCTAATTAGTAAAATGAATACTTTGTTCTTGCATATACATATTTATTGTAAAATGTATCTTCATACATGTATTTATTTCTTTTCTGCTGCACATAGCATTACTTGCTTTGTTAGTTGAGTTTAAATGGGGTTATTCAATAATTCATAGGTTTACTGGCTTTTGAAATTTTAAAAATATGGTGCATTTAAAGAAAACAAAAGTTACGATGTTTATTTTACTTAACACTGAGCAATCTAAAATTGCAAAGAGCGTCCTGAAGGAAATAGTAATCGATGATCACAGTTCGAAAACTTGGTAAACTGCAATATTATTCTGTTACGAGTGATCGATTATTTCAAAAATAACAAAATCAAGGAAGACAGTCAAAGCGTAAGTAGAAAAATTAAACTTTTTCATTTTAATGATTAAAATTATCTTTAAAAAACACAAACTACACGGATTGGGTGATTCATCAAGGAAATGTTTGAAGAGTTACATAAGAGTTACATAATTTTATATAATTTTGATTTATGATCTTTTTTAAATTCCTCAAGAAAAGGAATCAATTGAACTTTTAGTTAACCAAATGTAAATTTGATTTGAATTCGCCTTTTTTGTGTTAATTCACAGAAACAAATAAAACAAGAGGCCCAGGGGCCACAGCGCTCACCTGAGCACATCGGGCTTGAATTTACTCCCCCCCCCCTTCCAGGCGTTCATCATTTGAACAAACTAGAATCTACACTACCTGAGGATGATTCCATATAAATACCCCGGGTATAACTATTCATAGCTTTGAAGTACTTGAAAAGAAGATTTTAAAAGGTTTCCCTCTATATCCCTATGTAAAACTTGGGTCGGCCATTTTGGCCCCAGCCTATCCCGAGGGCCGGGGGTCATGATTTGAAAAAAACTTGAGTCTACACTACCTGAGGATGGCTCCCCTATCAGTTTCATCTTTCCTGGCCCAGTGGTAATTGAGAAGGACTTGTAAAGATTTTTCCTATATATTCCTATGTAAAACTTGGGTCGGCCAATTTGGCCCCACCCTTGCTCCTGGGGTCATGATTTGAACAAACTTGAATCTACACTACCTGAGGATGATTCCAGATGAGTTTCATCTTTCCTGGCCCAGTGGTTCTGGAGAAGAAGATTTTTAAAGATTTTTCTTATATATATCAATGAAAAACTTAGGTCGGCCATTTTGGCCCCACCCTTGCCCTGGGGGTCATGATTTGAACAAACTTGAATCTACAATACCTGAGGATGATTCCACATGAGTTTCATCTTTCCCGTCCTAGTGGTTCTTGAGAAGAAGATTTTTAAAGATTTTTTTAATATATTCCTATGTAAAACTTGGGTCAGCCATTTTGGCCCCTCCTTGCCCAGGGGGTCTTGATTTGAACAAACTTGAATCTACACTACCTGAGGATGATTCCACATGAGTTTCATCTTTCCTGGCCCAGTGGTTCTGGAGAAGACGATTTTTAAGACTTTCCCTATATATTCCTATGTAAAACTTGGGTCGGCCATTTTGGCCCCACCCTAGCCCCGGGGGTCATGATTTGAACAAACTTGAATCAACACTATCTGAGGATGATTCCACATGAGTTTCATCTTTCCTAGCCCAATGGTTCTGGAGAAGAAGATTTTTAAAGATTTTTCCTATATATTCCTATGTAAAACTTGGGTCGGCCATTTTGGCCCCACCCTTGCCCCGGGGGTCATGATTTGAACAAACTTGAATCTACAATACCTGAGGATGCTTCCACATGAGTTTCATCTTTCCTGGCCCAGCGGTTTTGGAGAAGAAGATTTTTTAAAAATGCCATTAATTTTTAACAAATTCATGATTATCTCCCCTTGGAAAAGGGCGTGGCCCTTCATTTGAACAAACTTGAATCCCCTTCACCGAAGGATACTTTGTGCCAAGTTTGGATGAAATTGGCCCAGTGGTTCTTGAGAAGAAGATGAAAATGTGAAAAGTTTACAACAACGACAACGACTACAACGACAGCAACGACAGACAACGGACAAATTTTGATCAGAAAAGCTCACTTGAGCCTTCGGCTCAAAGGAATTGAGTAACTTTAGAAATAAGATTCCACGTACCAGAGTCTTCTTGATAAAAGCATTAATTGCTTTGTATTCTGCAAAAATGCCAAGAAATTGAAAAGTTACATATACATGTGACTTTAATTTTAATTACAATACTTGTATGTTTTCAATTTTGTTAACCTTTTAGAAAACAGTTTTCTATTTCATTTTGCTGAAAAAATCATGTCAAAGAAAAAGTATCAGGACACTAAAACAAGACAGATCTTGACCAATGTTGCTGTGAGGACCGAAAGTGTACAACCGGCGCAACCGCCTTCTGTTGCAAAACTGGATCAGACTCGTGTTGCAGAAAAACCTGTTCCGGTATGTAAGGAACAAGCACTGGAAGAGGTCAGTGCATGGCCTTTAGAACTGGAATCGTCTAATTTTTGCCAAGGTAACACAAACAAGAGGCCCAAGGGCCTTGAATCGCTCTTCTGATAAATTGTACAATCTATCAATTCTATTTGAAGCCTCTAACACTAAGTATCCTAAGACCCAAGTTGCATCAACTGACAAAGTTTGATGATTCTTAGCCAATTAGGACTGAAAATATTTTTAATAATAAAGCTATAAAAAAAACCATAAGTACATCACAGTGACCTATATTAAGATTGAAGTTTTCTGAGGACTCAAGATGCATTAATAAACAAAGATTGGAGATTCTAAGCCAATTAGTAATTGAGATATTTAAAAGTAGGTCACCGTGACCTACTTTTTTGTCTACATTCTTTGAAAACCCAAGATACATCAACTGACAAAGTTTGATTATTGTAAGCCAATAAGTCCTTGAGATATTCAAAAGTAGGTCACCATGACCTACTTTTTGGTCGACATTCTCTAAAAACCAAAGATGCATCAACAAACAAAATTAAACCAGTTAGTACCATAGATACTTATATGAAGCCATAAAATGTTAAAAGTAGGTCACAGTGACCTACTTTTTGGTCGTCATTCTCCCAAAACCCAAGATGCATCAACTTACAAAGTTTGATGATTCTAAGCCAATTAGTACCGTAGATACTTAAATAAAGCCATAAAATGTCGAAAGTAGGTCACCATGACCTACTTTTTGGTCGTCACTCTCCGAAACCCAAGACGCATCAACTCACAAAGTTTGATGATTCTAAGCCAATAAATACCTATGATACTAAAATATAGCCATAAAATGTTGAAACTACGTCACCGTGACCTATATTTTGGTCGAAATTTTTCAAAGTCTCAAGATGCATCTGCTGACCAAGTTTGATGATCCTAGGTCTGAAGGTAATCAAAATATGCCTTTTAAACAATTCAAAAACAAATGCCTGCAAAATTCAAAAAGTAGGTCACAGTGACCTACTTTTTCATAAATATGTTTTAAGGTCCCACGATGCATCAATTTACAAAATTTGATGATTCTAAACCTCTCAGTGTCTGAAATAATTGGATTAAATGTTTTAAAAAGAATTAGTCATTAAGTTCAAAAAGTAGGTCACGGTGACCTACTTTTAAGCTGACATTGTTCAAGGACTCAAGATGCATCAACTGACAAAGTGTGATGATCATAGGCCTTAAAGTGCCCTAAATATGCCTTAAAATCAATTTGAAAACAAATGCTTACAAAATTTAAAAAGTAGGTCACCGTGACCTACTTTTGAGTTAACATGATGTGAAGTCCTGAGATGCATCAACTTGCAAGATTTGATGATCCTAGTCCTAATAGTAAGCAAAATATAAACGTTTTTATTATTTGTTAATTTAGGTCAACTTTAAAGTGACCTTGAGACCACGCCCTTTGCCCCAGGGTCATGCCTTGAACAATTTTTAATCTTCAACATATCTTGATCCTTGTATGTAAGTTTGGTGAATTTCTGCCTGGTGGTTCTGGAGAAGAAGATTTTTTAGCAACCAGTATTTTTGGTTTTGTTTTCCTGATTATCTCCCCTTGTTTAAGGGTCCCAACCCTTATTTAAGTATAAAGAGAAGCCCTTGGGCCAAGGATACCCTGTGACAAATTTGACACTGATTGGCCAAGGGGTTGTTAAGTTATGGCCCATATTCTAAAAAGTTAACGCACACCGCACACCGCACAAATGGCCATAGCATTAGCTCTTTGAGCCTTTGGCTCAGAAGAGCTAAAAATCCTTAGCCTGATCCTATTACTAAACAATTACAAAAATAGTTACGATCGAAATGTGCTTATAAAAGTATTGAGTCCACGATACCTAGATTAACCTTTTTAATATCAGAGTTGAGCAAATTCGTGGTCAAGCAAGCTCTTTTCATGGTTAATTTATCAAAATTTGTATAAGGATTTTATATTTTCTATTCTATGTACCATGTAAAATTTATTAGTAAAAAATTTGTAAATTAAGGCAACGTATAGGTCACCTGAGTATCATGAAAGAACTTTCCAAAAATTGAATTTGGTTCGTGTTTAAAACCAGATGCCATGAAATTCACAATTTTGAAAAAGGCACCATTGCTTATCATAATTATACATTTAGAATGCTTCTTCTAGTTACTTAATACCGCGACTGGTTATAAAGTGATCAGAGTAAGAAAGAGAAAATGAATTGTATTTTCACTTTATAACCAGTCGTGCACCCCACCCCACAGGAACCACTGATCCTGGGGTCAGATATTTCAAAACTTTGGAAATTTTATTTTAAACTTTATTCATCATAAATGGTTGATTTAACCACAGAGCAGATTTCAAAGTATTTATTTATCTTCAGACTATGCACTGTTAACCCCCGTCATTGGCATAATACCTAGGAGCAATGGAAAAGATTTTCAAAGAATTCATGTATTTTCACTATATATAATCACTAGAACCCCGCCCTAACATTAGAACCCCTGACCCAGGGGCCATGAAATTCACAGTTTTGGAAGAGGCATCCTTCATCATCATATTTATGTACATGTACATGTATATAGTTCATAGGTTTAATACCCAGGAGCAGAGAAGAAGGTTTTTGAAGAAACAATGTATTTTCACTATATTATCAATAAAGCCTCGCCCTAACATCACTTACCCCGGGGTCACAAAATTCACAATTTTTGAAGAAACACTCTTGCTCATCATAACTATATAGTTACTTAGTTTGTTTAATACTCAGGAGCAAAGAAGACGATTTTTTTAAGAATGCATGCATTTTCACTATATATTCAAAAGAGTTTCCTCTTTACACCACAACCCCTGACCAGGGGCCATGAAATTCACAATTTTGTAAGAGGCATCTTTCCTCATTATAACTATGTACATAGTTTATTGGTTTAAAACCCAGAAGCAGAGAAGAATATTTTTGAAGAATTAATGCATTTTTACTATATAATCAATAGAGCTCCCCCCTAACACCAGAACCCCTGAACCTGGGGCCATTAAATTCACAATTTTGGAGGATGCACTCTTGTTATTCATAACTATGTACATAGATAGCTTGTTTAATACCTGGAGCGGAGAAGAAGATTTTCAAAGAATTAATTTTTTTGATAAACAATCAATAGTGCCCCACCCTAACACCAGAACCCCTGATCCAGGGGCCATGAATTTCACAATTTTTGAAGAGGCACTCTTGGTCATCATAACTATGTACTTAGTTATTTTATTTAATACACAGGGGCAGAGAAGATTTTCAAAGAAATAATGCACTTTTACTATATGATCTATATAGCCCAGCCGTAACACCAGAACCCCTAACCCAGGGGCCATGAATTTCACAGTTTTGGTAGAAGACTCAATGCTGATTACAATCATGTCAACAGTTTGACTGCTTGATGTCCAGGAGTAAAGAGGAAGATTTTTAAAGATTGCATTAATTTTAGTGGTTTTGGTTCCACCCCTAAGGCCCCAGGGGAGCAGGGACCATAAAATTCACAATTTTTGTTTCTCTTCACCCATAAATGCTGAATACCAAATTTGATTGAAATTGGTTCAGTGGTTCCAGAGAAGAAGCTAAAAATTTTCAAAAGTTTTCGAACGACCAACGACCTACGACGACAGACAAAAAATGGATAGCAATAGGTCACCTGAGTTTACTCAGGTGACCTAAACATCAATCTCAAAAGTGTTTGGAAATCAAATGAATCAAGGGCAGAGTACATAGACCTCTGAAAACATCAGAGGTGGGTTCAGGTGCCATGGAGGAGTGAGCATCCCCTGTCGACAGCTCACACAAACCGTGTGCTCGTTCAAATGATAATTAAAATTAAAAAAGTCTGTAAATAATTCAGTGTGTAAACAATTACAAAATAATCTGTATAAATACGAGAGTCTTCATTCGACTTAATATTTAACTGTGCAGTTATTTGCTGACAAGGCGATTGTATCGACCAGTGAAATGGTTTTCTTAAACGATGCTTTTGGTATTCTTATTACATCGATTTGATTGTCAATAGCTTGCATACTTCGAGAAATTGTTCAGATGTAGAGTTGAATTGCGTATTGAAACAAATGGGCGACATAGAATTCTTATGATCTAGTTTTCCTATCATAGGCGTAAACTGCTACAAAAACAAAGGAAGTTGTCGATAAAATGTTTTAGTCATAACTTTTCTTTGTTGTTTGGTTACATTAAGACTCTTTTAGTGCATAGAAAATTTACAAATATGAAACAGATTTGTCTCAATCTTTTTTTTTTGATTTCAAGTTTATTTTAATATATCGAGTCGACTAAAGAATCAAATTAAATTACTAGACGTAATAGTAGTTGGCATATCTAAATGTCGTGGGCCACAATAAGTATTTTCTTCTTCTTGTCATAGTGTCCTGTAGAAGTGTTTCATTTCATTCTGCTTCATATGAAAACAGAAAAGGGTTTTATTATGAAGAGGTACAGAAGGTACTAGTAGGAATTTTAGCAGATTGTTGGAAGACTTGTACAATCAAAATGTATTGAAATAATAATTTTGCAAATGACCAACTATGGGCATAGTAAATTGTGTATGATGTCAACAAGTCTGAACTCTAACACAGGAAATGATTGTATAAAATGTTGAAAAGTAGTGCGTTTTATGTTGTTGATGTTAGTGCAAATTCAAATAAAACTTTTATAAACCAATTTTACAAAAACCAATAACATAAAATAACAACAATAACATAAAACGCACTACTAGTGAACACGTGATTAAAAGTTTATTTCTTCTTTTAGAAGGTATAACGTCAGAAAATGTGGACTACTTTGACGATATTGGGTTTCCAGAAACAAATGTAGCTCTAGTTGTAGAACAGAAGAAAATTCACGTCAACAAAGCTGTTCTTTCTCAGCATTCACCAGTGTTTAACGCCATGTTTTCTGGGGGTTTTAAAGAGAGGACTGCAAAGGAGATAAAATTGGAAAACAAAAAAGCTAAGGATGTTGTGGAGTTTCTTAGATGCTTTTATCCAAACATGAAACATGCAATAACAAGTATGTCTATTACAACATTGATATGGCATTTTATTTTATATTTTAACAGTTATATACTGTATTTTGATACAATGCATAATATTTTAAATTAATATATCTAAAATAAAAAGATTTTCCAAGGTGATATCTTTCACAGTGACAAAATACATTAAAACAATCATTTTTTCTTCCCTTCAGTAGAGTGTTATTAAAAAATATTTCGTAAGGAAACGAGAGGAAATTCCCGATTTCAGCTGATACGAATATGTTAAAAATAGTCGTCAGAGAAATTGCAATGGTTACCCTATCTCTCAAAAGATATCAAGTAAAATGTCCAACATGTCGCCTAGTAGTGATTTAGTGCTTTGCCAACCAAACACAGTCCATCAGTCATATCGGCCAGAATTTAACAGCACAAATCTAGTCAAAGTACTGCTCGACCAATGAAATTGAAACTTTTTAATTGATTTTTTAAACAAACATCTCTAAATTGATGGATTTCGTGGTTGCGAACTTTCATACAAGCAGTTTTGACTTTTATAACTTTTTTTTTCAAAAATAAAATCTAATTTAATTTACTTAAGGTAAAAACCGCAAAGTGAAAGGTCAAGTGCCTTATATGCATGTCAATCATTCGTATAATTAGCTCATATAAATTGAGAATTCACGTTGAATTGTAAAAATAATAATTATATGTTAATGAAATTTATTTTCTCCAGAGCTCAATGTTTTGCAAGTACTACCACTGGCACACGAATACCAGTCACCTCTAGTTTCTGATTGTGAGAACTTTATGATAAGCATGTGTGAACAAGGAACAGGTCTGACGGTGACGTCACTACTGGATTTCATAAAAGCAGCTGAAAAATATGACTTAAAGACATTCCTGGATATTGCAGTGGAATTTGTTCTCATATTGACTTTGATCTTCTCAAAGGAAAAACATTTGAAAGAAAAGGGAAACAGTCTAGCTTCTCAGGTGGGACCACCTGGATTTATGATGTGCAGGAAGCTAAATTCATTTCTGCAAAATTTTTTGAAATAGATCTGAAGACGCGGCATGCTATATCAGTCAGAAGACTTCAAGTTCTTGAGATGAATAAAAGAAAGATGACAAATAGAGAAGGGACCGAAAACGATTATGATATAAAATTATCATAGCCTAACCCAGTGCATATATAGTACATATAATGATACAAAAGGAGTAACTAGATTATTTGTACTGTATCGTGTAAAAATACAAAGTTCATTAGACTTATATAAAAGTGTTTAAAGTCTTTTGGGTAGATAACATGAGGCTGTTTGGATATGTTTTCTTTTGATTAGGTCTAGTGTACCTTTAGGGTTTATACTGTTGTAACTGGTTCGGTGGCAAAAATAGGGATTAGCTGTGCCTTTTAGTAAATAACAACTCGCATTGCATTTTGAAAGCTACGCAGATGAAAGTTTATGATTAAAAATGTAATGTTAATTTTTATTTTTTCTTCTATTTGACTATTTATTCAAGTTGAATTAATCTGGTGGGGTTTATTTCAATGACATTTACTCAATGACATGTAAAATTTTGTTATGATGTTTTTCTAAAATTAAAAATACTAAAAATCTTTATCAATATATTTGAGAGAAAGAGAGACATTTGAAACAAATGTCAAATGCTTATTACTAGTCATACCTCAGTGTAATCGGTTCAAGAGTTCGATGGGTCTTCTGGTAAGCTCAGCAGCCTTCACGAGATGGACGAGAGAAAAAAAAACATGTATGACAATTTTCACAGCCCAACATTGTTCATTACAAATAATTCGTCTTGCACATAAAATAGATAATATAAAGATTTTTTTTCCTGGTGACGTATACATTAGATATGCACTTGGACAGATTACTTTCTAAACATAATAATTAGATTAGAATCTTTCCAAAAACTTTATTCTATGCATTTCAAAACCCATCATATTTTATCATCTTGATGCCTGAAATTCAAGCTTTGAAAAAACACTGGTGTGTACTAAATACTCTCCACACTGAATTCCTAAAAAATAGATACTCGTATCTGTCAAACATTGATCTCTTTTTTAACTATCGAGATAAATAAATCAAAATTGAAATTTTCCTCTGCAGTAATAAGTAGTTTACTTTCACAATCCAGAGCTATATGAAATATTATACATGATTTTGTTGAAAGACTAACTTAGATGCATTTCTCGTCATACATCTTACAATTAATTTGATTAAAATAATGACTGATCCTAAAATGTATTTTTTCATTGTTCTTCTCATGACTAGCACTGTATCGATTCTTAAATTTAAACCATTATGCGATTCTTATCCATTTGCGAGCAGTCTTTTGTTAAATGCAATGCATCTAATTATTACCAAGATAAGGTGGGTTTTTAAAAACATTCACAAACAAAATACATACCTTACCTATAAGCACAAAATTACGGTAAGTGATTTGGTTTTGTCAGTATTAATTTCTTAAGATTCAAAAAGTTTGTATACAGCGTTAAAGATATAAACTCCGTCTTAAGAGAAGCAGAATATTGAGATACATTAAAAGTATATGACATTTTGAAGATACAGCACCTCTAGTTTTAGATTGCAAAAAGTAATGTAATTACGAAGGTTGTCCTCATAGGATTAAGCTACTCATCCATTATTTCTATACATTTTGTTTTCATCAGCATCAGAGAAATTTTTTTTAGGAAAGTCTTATCTTACCAAATACGATGATGTAGAAAAGTGGTATAGAGTAAAAAGATGCCCATGGACTACGAAGCTCACCTGAGTACCTTTGGCTTTGTCGTTCTTCACCAGATTTTCCAACTTGTGACCCCAGCCTAAATTCGGGGGCAATGAAACAGATAATTTAGAACCAACATACCTATAAACTACATTTATTTTAAAAATATAGAAATTCATTTAGAATTCTTTGTAATAATTTTGGTAAAAGCGGCAATACGGCTGCAAATTGTGAGCTTTTTCATTCTAATTTACCCAATATATAATTCAGGAATAAGGTAAAAAATTGAAGTAAGCATTTGAGAAAAATAAATATTCTCTCCACATACAAAATTAACGTAATTAGAATCTGCCGGAAAATCAAGGGTCGTACAACTTAGACCTGTTTACTTGTACCACATGAATTCAAAATTGACACATAAATACAATGCAGGGTTTACAATTATAATCGAATATTAAGTAAAAGCAATTCTGAGAATCAAAATATCTTAACTCTCCATTAAATTTATAATA
>PRKT01001182.1:0-11198 GCA_003671525.1 Saccostrea glomerata | reverse complement strand
CCCCCACGAAATAGGATTTTCGACTTCGGGCAACTTTTCCCTTTTTTTTTTTTTTCTTTGCTTGTCAACTTTTTCAGGTAAGTAGAAAAAAAATTTTCTCTGCCTGGCCCCCCCACTTTCAAAAACGATGCTACGCCACTGTAGAAGCTTATAATGTGATTGTTTCATTTGATCGATTTATAAGCACTGAATTTTTTTGGGGGGTGTCGTCTGTTCTATGACACTCCTGGCCGTGCCAACAAATTAAATACCGGATGTTAGGACCGACGACATCCAAAAATATGAATTCAATGCTTATACATGTATTAACATTTCTAACAATTCTAATTTTAACTCTTCATATTTGTTCATTTTGCTATTCTTTAATGTGACTTTAGCGACCTTAAAAATGGTTTGCTTAAAAGACGTAAAAGCCAAAATTAATTTTAAACGCATATTTGTTGTATTTTTACGTTAATTCATCAGGGTTTTATTTTTTCATGTTTTGTAATGCTCCATAAAGCATTCTACATTTGGGTGTTCCTAGAATTTTGAAAATGCCATTAGTTCCTACTGTGTATTCTAACGCGATGTGACAATGTTTGTCATGTGTTAGTAGCCTGGTTCCCTGCCCCTCTTATGCTTTGTACATGTAAACTCCGCGTCACTAGGCAAGGTTGAGACAGGAGACCAGGTTAGGCGTGTGTTAAAGAGATTTGAACGTCAGCTTTCCAATGGATTTCACAAGAAAATAACACTGAATGTAAATATATATTTTTAAGATGGCATGGTGATTTATTTCTTTTTTCAGAACAAAATGTGCTGCGAGTACTACCTTTGGCACACGAGTTCCAGTCTCCTCTTGTAACTGATTGTGAGAAATTTATGGCAAGCATGTGCAAACCGGGAACAAGTCTGACAGTGACGTCACTACTGGATTACATCATAACAGCCGAAAAAAATGACTTGAATACGTTCCTGGATATCGCAGTAGAATTTTGTGGCCATGTCGAATTTGATCTTCTCAATGGAAGGACATTCGAACGAAAAGAAGTAAAAATACAGAGCCCTGCTTGGCCAATTTGTCCTATATCGGGATGGATTTATGATGTGCAGGAGATGAAAGACATTTCTTCAAAATTTTTAGAGATGGATCCAAAAACACAGCATGCAATATCTGTCAGAAGACTTCACGTTCTTGAAATGAATAAAAGAAAAAAGAAAAATCATGACGATATTGAAAAGGATTATGTTATTAAATTATCATAATCTTATCAGATGTATGTTGATTGATCAGTTGATCGATTGATTTATTGATCGTATGTAGTTTAACGCCCCTTTCGAGAAATCTTCTCTTATGTGGAGTCGCCACCTCCTGCCGATGGAGAGCTACAATTTTGTCCTTTAATCGGCAGTCAGGGCCATCAAGAATGGGGTTCTGTTTCGTGCCAGTGCCTACTGCACAACGGGTTCTCGGTTTATAAAGTCTCATCCGAAGGACCAGTTTCCACTTCCTACAGTGGGATTCAAACCCGCGACATAAAGATCAACTCCTTACTTTGCAACGCTAGAGCACACGCTCTGACCACACGCGTATGGGCTGTAATTTAAAATGTTGCTTTATTCGATAATCTTGTGATGTATGTACAAAATCTTATGATGTATATCCAAAATCTTGTGATGTTTGTTCAATATCTTGTAATGTATATTCAAATTTTTTTGTTGGTTTGAACATATTTTATTGTTTTGATGTTATAACAAAAGTTTGGACACAAGTTCTTAAAAACTTAGAACGTCCTCTCCTTTTTTGTTGTATGTTCAATATCTTGTGATGTATACCGGGTATTCTAAATGTTGTTTATTCAATATCTTGTGTATATTCAAAATCTTGTGATGTATATTCTATAATCTTGTGATGTATGTTCAATATCTTGTTATTTAAAGGGACCATCTCAAAATAAAGGAACATTTACTTTAGGATAACAGAAAAGTGCCAATATTTCGCTTTTGAATCCAAATTATACAAAACATTCATAAACTTTTTGCTATTTTATAATATTATACTCTCATGTAAATTAGTTGAATCTGATTGGTCGAGAAACATTTGTTAAAAAACACTATTACCCGCTGAATAATGAATCCACGCCCTCAAGCGTAGCAACAGTTAACAGTTGTTTGACGACGGGTAATATTCTAAAAAAAAAATAGCAACTGCGCAGAATTTATGCGCGTACGGTTCACTGTTACTAGTATATGTATTTGTATCAAACATTCAGTATGATATAATAAATATTGCAAGAGGCGCAGCCGAGGTTGACAATGGTTTTCGAGGGGTGAAAATTTTCAATGTTACACTCAACTTCATACAATATTTATATGATATACATGTACATACTGTATGATGAGCAATGTTATTTTGCACATTATATGTTAAATACACAAAAATCTATCGTCTTGTTACAGAGGGGCATCTAAAAATGTCAAAATTTAACGAATTTTCCTGTTTTTATGGAGCATTACAAAACATGACAAATGCAAAGGATTTAACCAAGAAAATAATGAAATGACTGAAAGCTTCCACATTCTTCAGAAATTTATCTAAACCTATCTTATATTGGATTCTTGGGACAATTAAGTAGTGGATTTACAGCGCAGGTAAGTAAAAACTTATTCTACATTATATAGCATTTGGATTTGTATTCCATTCGAAATAAATGAAAGTTACATGGAAATCTCTGAGAAACTTTCTTGTAAATCCTTATCTTTTTTGGGGGTGGGGTGGGGTGGGGGGGATTCATGAAAGATAAATATTAATTGTAAAGTTTATTTTCATGTGTATATCTAGATTTGAAAATTTTCATAAGATATTATATAAAAATGGTTTTCTGTATTTCTTTTCTCTTCACTACATAGCATTTCTTGCATTGTTTTCATTAGACGAGTTTTGATGAATTTGTTCAATATTTGATAGATTTACTGGGTTTTATAATTTGAAAAATATTGTGCATTGAAAGAAAGATTTTCATTGGTAAAGAAAAGTTTCGATGTTATTTAAATTTGCAAAGAGAGTCCTGGAGAAAAATAAAAATAATACAGTAATCGACGATCACAGTTCGAAAACATGCCAAGGTAAACTGCAATACGAGGATCGTTCATTAAATAATGTGAACTGTCATATACAAATAGGTTAAGTACGTGATACATATTCTTACTACATGTACTTTCAATCCCTCAAGGCATTCCCTGTTACTGTAGTACCCTTTTCACATGTCTTAGGTCTTTTTATCCAAAAACAGAAAACCTCAGCATACTCGTCTTTAAGAATGCCCAAAGACACAGATGAATGTAATTTTGCATGACATATACGATATTGTAGCATCTTCCTTTGGTTGTTTTAATGCGTTCTGGGGAATAAAAGGAAACAGTTTAAGAATAAAAGGGCTGAGATCTAGAAAGTATGGATGATGGAAAAGTTTTGTATGCTTTCTTTGCCTCAAATTCTTACTTATCTCTCTTAGATTATTATACTCCGCGCTTGAAAATCGGGAGGATATTATAGTAATCGGGATGTCCGTCTGTTAGGCTTTGGGGGTACCAATCTCTTATCTACAACTCTCTTTTACCACTGAATGAAATTATCTGACACTTTCACAAAATCTTTATTACATACTGTAAACCAACTTTTATTCGCAACGACTTTATTTTGCGTTTTCTTGGGGGTTAAATAGTTTGTGACGATTTATTTTCACGATCAAGCCTTTTTGCATCGGTTGTTAATAGATTCAGAGACTTAAAAGGGACGGTTCTCGGCGAGAAATATTCACGATGAAGAGGCTCTCGCGAATCTCGCGAAAATTTCTCGCACGCGAATAAAAGTTGGTTTACAGTATTGCTATTGTGCACATTGTATTTCATTTCTTAATAGAACACATATTTTTGGTTTTCAAGAGCAAAGTATGGATACTTAGGGCACTTATTTTGGGTCTCTCAGAGCAAACATGGACTTCGTCATTATACTTGTAACCATACAGGAGACCGGGGTATCATTTTGCGACTCGTTTCTCACAGTGCCTGTAGATTTTTTTTTATCTTACCCCATTTTCACTCAATCAATTGTTTTTTAACACTCTTGGACACATGCAGCCATCATGAGCCATGTATTTTCATGTCAGTATGGGATATTCTTGATCTTTTGAGGGATTCATTGCGTTGAATCTATGATAAAATAAATTGACAACTATGCTATATATAATGGCAAATTGTAACAATTGTATATATGAATAAAAGATGAAGTAGAAAAATTGAAAAAAAAAAAAAAAAACTAAGATCCCGTGTTAGGTGGGCCTTCGCACGATAAGAAAATTCATTATACATCTAAATGGTCCTGAGTGCCACGTATAGATCTTAAATCTTTATGCATACAGTATACTAGTATGTTGTCACTTTTATAAGCGAAAGAATTATTTAATGAGATGTTCAACATATCATCAATTGATATTAAGACATTTTTCGTTTGCTCAAAAATTCACTGCTAACACCCCGTTCTTGTTGAGCGGTTTCAAATTGCAAACCACGTCTTTCAAAAAATAAAACTAATCGATAATCATTTTTTGAAAACGGGTATGATAGACTTTAAAATAGGTCAGAAGTACGTTGCAGATCGATTAACATTTTCAAAAAATCCACTCAGGAAGCCAATCCAACGGTAAGTGATAAAATTTGTTTTTCATATATCTTTACTTATAGAATGAGTTTGGAAAAAATGTTATATAAAGAAATTTTTATTTATTTGATAACACACGACAAGTTGTATCATGTAAATTTTACCATAGTGTTTCGTATTATTCGGAATTATTCCTGCATAATATATCATTCAAGATAATGAATAAATATTTGAATTTGTTTCTAAATCAAATACAGTTGTATTGATCTGATGTTAGTTCAGTTGTTAGCTTACTTGAGCCTACGATCTTTTCTTATCAAAATTAAATTTTTTCTGTTGTCTCTCGTCGTTTTTGTTGTCGTCGTTGTTGTAAATTTTTCACATTTTAATCTTTTTCTCAAGAACCAATTTCAACGAAACTTTCCACAAAGTATCTTTGGGTAAAGGGGATTCAAGTTTGTTCAAATGTAGGACCATACCCTCTTCCAATGGGAAATAATTAGGACTTAGTAAAAAAAAAAAATTAATGGCATCTTTTATAAATCTTCTCAAGAATCACTTGGACTTGCTGATCAAAGTTTCACATAGAAATATATAGAAAAAATCTTTGAAAATCTTCTTCTACCACCTTTTGTCCTATCTTTTTGGAATGGGGTGTTGAGTTGTACACCAGTATCGCTGTTGCGGGTTCTTCCTTGTTACAGTAAAATAACAAAAGTCAAAAAGCGTTTTCAGCGTTATCTAGATTACAACAACTGTACATAGTATATATTCCGGCTCCACAGTAACCATAACCGTTACACTACACACCATACAACACCGAACACAGGACGTAACTTAGGACGTGTAACCTGGAACGGAGGACGTATAACGGGACCTACATAACACAAAATTGTAAACACATTAAGTTACACAGTTAAATACTCAAAGCTACATACAAGTTATTACATGTACCCACATAACCCACCATACACAAACATGGGATAATAATGGGGTAAACATCACAGCGCTGCATTACTGAACTTGTATTAAATGCTTTTACACAATAATTACATTATTCTACATGTAACTTACACTTACAAACAGTAACTTCACTAACCCCCCGTTCACACATAGACGCCGCTTCTACCACGATCAAAGTGTGGTCAAAAGCGTGGCCGATCGTGACCATTCGCAGGAGGAACGTCGTGGGGTCGTAAGAAGCGTAGTTTGATCGCAGTAGAGTCTTCATGATCGGAGAGCTCTACGCTTTCACCACGCTTATTTTGAACATGTTCAAAACAAGCGTAGCGGGATCGTGGCCAACAAGAATCGGGGTGAAGTCGTAAAAAGGGCGTAGTAGAAGCGCCGTAATCGTACAAACAGCGCGGAAGCATCGTAGAGAGATCTTCATGATCGTAGTGAAAGCGTCGTGAGAGCGTAAGAACTTACCAAGCACGCTAATACAACGCCCCCTCTACGTTCGTACTACGTTCTCACTACGATCTCTCTACATGCCTGAAGATCCTCCGAAGACCTACAATGACCTTACGCCGATCATATCACGACCTATCAGACAAGAGTTTGTTCTTATAGCGCTGATATTTGGCCATCATCATCTGTTAACTACATGTAAAGGGTGACACTATACTTGATGATCATTTATAATTGAGCATTTTCACATCTTGTTACAGTTATCATAATTGAAAATGCCCTAAACCATGTGGTAAAGGCCGAAAAAAAACTGCTGTCGCAAAATGTGCATCATCGCTTATATTGTACTACAAAAATCTGCAGTTTCAAGATATATTTACATCATCACCAAAATCGTACTAGAAGCGTTATGCAATCGTAATATGACCAGCACCACCGTAGCGACTTCGCGGTACAGTCATCTAGGTTTGTGTAGCGTCGTAGTATGGTCTTCAATGTCGTAGTGGCAGCGTAGCGTAAACGCACTAAACACGGCTGCTTGTCGGCAACGGTCTGCGTAACACCGTAGTAGAAGCTTGTTAGCAGCGCGTTTGACGTAGGGACATCGTAATACGGTCGTAACGAAGACCATTATTTCCCAAATTGCTCTATTTTGACGCCGATCGGATGCGATCTGCCCCGATCCAAAAAAATTTCAGATCGTGGCTTGATCGGGATGATCGCCGTAGAGTCGCAGCTCTGTGTGAACGGGGGGTTACATAGTTACTTTACGGTTTAGAATCATAATGAAACTAAATACTAGAATACTAGAGCCGATACTTTCAATTAACACTACTCACTATAACATTTATAGAACATACAAACTATACAAACGAACGAACATTCAAACGAATAAACTAAAATTAAAATACGTTGAAATAACAAAGTTATCCCAGGACCGTTTAATTAACAAAACAGAGAAGAAAATGTAAATAAAACATGTTACTCACCTCAGAAGTAAGTGTTTGTATTTACGCTTTAAAAATGTACTCAGTACTTTAACTTTACAAAACTTTGACAGTATAAAAATTGGTCAGTCAGAGCTCGTGCTACTACATCTCGGAAAGCCGGTCTTAAGGGACTCCGACCCTCAGCCAGGAAGGACAACTCTATAATTTATGATTTAATTTAAAAAGTCTTTAAATGAAGCTTGAAAATTAAATATTTTCATGCAACAATTTTCATTATATGCCTCTCGATATGCTGCAAGGTTCTTTGCAAAGCTCCATAAATCACTTCTAATTTCATATCATGTTAATAAACATTGGTATCTAAATATGCTTTTTCAGAATAAAAATTTCTACTTTTAATTTATAATTTGATTAGACCTTTCTGAGAAGTTCGAAGAACCTTGAAGCACATTGAGAGGCATATAATGAAAATTGTTGCATGAAAAGATTTAATTTTCATGCTTCATTTAAAGACTTTTTGAATTAAACTATAATTTAAAGAGTTGTCCTTCCTGGCTGAGGGTCGGAGTCCCTTAAGAAGGTCGAAAGCCTAAACTCAGGTGAATAAATACAGGTAATGTAGAGGTATCAAAGAGGGTGTTCGAAGGGGTCCAGAATGGGAAAACTGAAAGAAACTACGGAATAAAGTTAGAACAATAAATACAGTAAATTTAAAATACAAACAAGACAAATAAACAATACAACACCGTAAATGTGACAATCGCAAATTCTCACAATGAATAATGAAGCACCATGAGTGATGATTTTTTTGAAGATTGGACGTTAATTTATAAGTATTAATTTATAAGTATTAATAAAATAGTTACTGTAAATGATCCACCAAGTATTCGTATCCCCTAGTCTTTATCATCCAGTATACAGTAAAACTTGTTTAGTAGGAATACGGATATAGCGAAGTTTTTCTGGGTCCCCGGCAAAATTCCTTACAAATCTTTGTAAAATTTTACTGTTATAAAGAACTCTGATATAACGAATTTACGGATATAACGAACTGATTTTGAGTCCCGTTTAGGTTAATTATAATGAAATTTACATCTTTTATAACGAACCTTCAAAAATAAAAAAAAGTCATAAATTGAACTTACTTTATTTCTATTTAGCATTTGTATATAAAATACAATTTATAAGAAAACCTTAGTTATCGAAGATATGTCTTGTAATATTTGCTTCACTTACATAGTTGGTAGCAATACTTGAAGAAAAACATGCATAGTGCGAATTCGCTATAATTGTTATATACGAATTCGTAATACGGATATAACGAATTACGGATATAGCGAATTCAATTCACAGGTTCCCAGGACTTCGCTATAACTGAGTTTTACTGTATATATGACATATCTATGGAAATGTCGGTATCTGAAAGTTCTCACCTAGTCATCATTTCTTCTGTTTTCACATTTTTCTTCACGGAATTTTCAAGCAGAATTTAGCTGCATTGTTAAAAAAGAACAAAAAAAATCTGTGTTATTATTTAAATTGTCTCAAAGCAGATGAGTTGATATAACATGGTGTGAACGGTTATCTTTATACGCAGTAATTAGACTTTTGTATGTCTTTATACATGTTATACGAAAATTATCGAACATTTAAATACCCACAGATAAAAATGCATGGTTTCCCTCTTAGTTGTTTCTGTAATTAGTCCACAACTTCATCCTTTAAAAACTTCTGAAGTAAACATGAAATAGTGTGAATGCAAACTTTTTCGTGGAGTTTTAATTTTCGTTGTTTTTATTTATAGGAAAACCACGAATTCATGTCAACCACAAAATGTAAAATATTATAACATAACTACTCAACAATTCTTCATAAAAAAAATCAAATTCAAACGAACAAAGAGTTTTTCCGCAATCCACATCAATGTGACCCCGCGAAAATATGTGATTTTACAGTACTCATACTGGGTAATACAGCTGTAGGTTGTGAATAAAGATTATGTTATCACTTTTATAGAAGGTAATTAAATCAAAATAAAGTAATTCTTCAATTTCATCAATTTGACTTTCAACGAGACTGCTGATATTCTTGTTTCATCAAATTGTTTATCAATAATTTAACTCGTTTTAGAAAATGACCATGCGTAGAGCAAGCTCTAGCGTATCGAATCAACTGAGATATACACATGTATAAACTCCGTATGCAGGTGATGAGGGTATATTGCTGCATAAGTAAGGGAAGTTGACGATAGAAAAGTCATCACGTTTATCATAGAGCTTGGTTGTAACATGTAGATTACCGTTAATGTCTTTTTCAAGTAAAATATCCAAGTGTGAAACTAATGTGTCAGACTGTGGTTTCTTTTATCTCAAACTCCCCGGGATCGTATCGAAATAGGAATGGAAATTACCATTGTTAATTGACAGTGCATCGTCGATATATCTAAATGTTGAGTTGAAGGCCAAAGCAAATGTTTTCTTTTCGCACATAAAATTTTGCACAACTTCTGCTTCATATGAATACAAAAATAGGTATGTTAATAACAAAGCGCAATTAGTACCCATGGGGATTCCAATAGATTGTTGGAAGACCTGGTCTCCAAAACCAACATAGATATTGTTAATCAGAAACTCAAGTATCTTTTCGATGTCAACTTCAGAGTACTTCTGTGTGCAATCAGAATGTGTTTTAGCAAAATAATTTTTCAAATGACCAGTGACAAGGCAAGTAAATTTAAGAGTTCCATTTTGATTGAAAAAGCAGCTGTCAATAATATAAAAAATTCTGGACTTTAATTAATCATTGGGAATGGTTTTGTATAAAGTTGAAAAGACTTAAGTTTTTAAGCAGTTGATTTTGGTAAAATCTTGTTATTTCAAATTGTTCAAAAAATCTTTGGAATGTTTGAGTATCCACATCTGATTCACACCACTTCTTGAATATATATTGTTGCACAGTACTCTAGAAGTTTTTCCTTCACTACTGTCATTATCTTTGTGAGGGGTAAAGAAAGAGACTTGGTTGAACATTTACTTGAACCGGCAATGTAACTATGTTTGTTTGAAAGGATTGTTATAAAGTTTCGAAATCCAATATATGGTAGTTCAAATCATATTGGTTCTTTGAGATAAAAATATTCAAAACTGACACATGATTTTGAAGAATTTCTTCTTTAGAAAAAGAACTATAAGTATAAGTTGAATTACCGCTTGTAGCATTAGATCCAAATTCTTCTAAAATGAAATTTATGGAAACACATCATGACAAGCTAAAGATGTTACGTCTATTCTTTTTTTTATCCAGCTGCTTAAGCAGATTAAGTTTTAAACCATGTTTCTTCCAAAGGACTGACTCCTAACTTTGCATCTCTAGAACAGACCCTCTAACCACTGCGCCAAGCTTGCGACGAGAATTTGATAGAAATTCATGAGAAAGATGACATGTCATTCGTTAGTTAGTTTGTTTGTTTAGAATCCCTTTCGAGGATTTTTTTTTCACTCATTTCGAGACGGCATCAGTTGCCGGTTAAGGGCTGCAAAAGATCTATAATCGGCACTTGAATCAGCCATTGAATAGTGCCAACACTTTCTGCGATCAGGGACCTTGGTTTATCCGTTCTCATCTGCAGGACCGGTCTCCTCGTCCCGCAGTGGAATAGACCAACTCCTTACTTCGCAATGTTATCTAGCAAACGCTCTAACCACTGTACCCGACCGCGGGCGACTATATCGATGTTAGCTTCAATAAAAGCTGTCTTCCAATAATACAGTGGAGCTCTTGACTTGTAGCTTGAGATCTAGATGTGGAGAGGATGACTCTCGAGAAGAATTACTGGAATCATGATTATATAAATAACAGCTTAACAGGGCTTTTGTTGTCAATTTAAGATATTTTTTTTCTTTTAGATAGTAGACAGCAACACATAACATGGCAGAAGAAAAAAGCAAGGGTAACTTTGAATTTCCAGAAACAGATGTAACTTTAGTTGTAGAAGACCAGAAAATCCACGTAAACAAAGCTGTCCTCTCTCAACATTCGCCAGTATTTAATACCATGTTTTCTGGTAGCTTTAAAGAAAGCACTGCAAATGAGATAACTCTTCACAACAAAAAGGCGAAAGATGTAATTGAGTTTCTAAGATGTTTTTATCCCAACATGGAGTATGCAATAACAGGTAAAACTATTGCAGTATG
>PRKT01001181.1:88560-118968 GCA_003671525.1 Saccostrea glomerata | reverse complement strand
TTTAGTCAATAAAGTTAAAAACCTGTGTTTCAATACTATTAGATTAAACAATCATGGAATTGGAATTTTCTCGTAATATGAACACCTTGTCACACTACTAAATCTGCAACGTTTAACAAAATTCTTTGCAGAGGTTGAAGAGTTGTAAAATATGGGCATCTACAGTTCTAAGCTTTAAAATGTAATACCTGTCGATTATCACTCTTTTAAGGCAGTTTGCCAGCTTGCCGCACCAATGAGAATGATGTACGTACCTGTCAGTTTGCCACACCAATGAACATTTCTTACTTACCTGGACCTTCGAGTTAATTTCTTTTTTGTAAATTATGTTTTTTGTGACAAAACGTTGTAAGTACCAGAAAAATTACAAAAATTTGAGACAAATACATGTTTCGTAAGTCCGCTATAATCTGTATTGTGGTCATAGGTTAGATTGCCAATCGGCAACTTCAAAACAATGATCAATAATAATAAATGTTTAAGCAATTTTGATATATCACTAAAAGCAAACAAAAAAACTTTTTTTTGCCTCTACTGAAAATTATCAAATATTGACAAATCAATATTTAATAATAGTTTGAAAACGCACAGGAATAAGTAATTTCTGCTGTTTAATACGTATGCGCCCAAATCAATAGATAAAGGAAGCATTTTGTGTTTGTTCTGTTTGTCTGAATGTTTGTCTGTTGTCAACTTGAACCTTCCTCATATTTTTTAAGCATGAGAGATAAAGACTTCATATTTGATATGCTTACTCAATTAATTTAGCTTTTCCAAATGACGTCAATGTCAATGACCTTATGTTCTTAATTCTTACCTAATTTATGTTCAAATAAAACTTTTTTCAAAACTTTGCTTCAATTTTTGAACCATTGAGGAAAGATACTCTATATCTGGTATACATATTCCACATTTAATTTTGAATTAATTTAAAAGCCTTGGACAAATTTAACCAAACTTGAAGTGGTCTGGTCTTCGTTTGACGCCGCATTTTTGCGTCATTACCAGGTTAAAAGATTGTTACATTGTCCTGAAACAATTTTACAATTTTAGAAACATCAAAACAAACAACTTCGATGGTTAGAAAATGATACGAAATTGATGCTCTTGGCAGACTAATATCATCTCAAACAGTGTGCATCATCCGTAAATCGGTGCACATGTGCTTCACGCCCAAAGATTACACAAAAAAGCATCTGTGTGATAATGCACTGTCCAATTCCCGGATCTGAACATTTGGGAGTTTTATAAGCAATGTCAAAGCCCCCCCCCCCCCCCCCCCCCCTCCTACATTCAATATCAACAGCTTAGAAAGATCCAGTAGGTGTGGCAGCTGATGGGTTAATCTCCAATTCAGACGAGAAAAGGATGTCTCTCAGTAATTAGAAAGATCATGTCCATGAAACTTTGCTAAATCTTCTGACAAGATGATAACATGAAATTTACGCAACATTAAACTGAAATATGCAGCATTTACTTAGAATTTAACATGCTAATTCAGAGAATTTGTGTCCCCCGCTTAGGGGGTCGGGAGGGGGGAAGGGTCGGGGGTTCAGATCCCTTTCACTGAATTTGTAGAATTATTAAATGTATACTGAAGCAAATAAAATACGCCAATATGGATATAAAAGTTTGATGGATTATTCTTTATTATGTGTGTAGAGGATTCTTTTTTATATGGAATATTTATTACACTGTAATGATGATATTATGAGTTTGTACAAGCCAGACCTCATATTTTTTTTCATTTGACATGCTGAATACTATCGTTTAATAAAAAAAGAAAAGTATTTCGAAAAAAAAAATGGATCGTCCAAGATGTGATCCCGGGCCCTCTCATGTTTGAAGCGAGAGACATACCACTAGACAACAGAGCCGCTGTAACACGGCGACAATTGTATACAAACATGAAGTGACATACCTGTACATATTCACGTTCGATATTGTCAAAATTTTACACAATGCATGGTGTCTAATTTAACCTTTATTAAAGAGTTCTATTAGACGTAATAAGTATATAAAGTCCACCGAGAACCTGTTTTATGCGTAATAATTTTCCTCATGTCCCTGTGCTAAAAAAATAGGGACATGTAATACAATTATCACCGGGGAAAATAAGTGTCAAACTTTCCAGCAACAATAAAACATAAAAATGCTAACGATGGAATAGCACTTTATTATTCGTAGGTCGGTAGGGTGAATTCTGGAAATCCAAAAATTGCACCCGAACAATCCGAAGCCTAGGAGTTAACTGATTAACAATGATTAGAGTAATATATAAATGATAAAATATGACAATGACAATTAGCACAATTCTGAGCATGAGTGACAGAAGGCTTGGATGGAATAACTCATGACATGTTGAGTAGAATGGCACATTTTGAGTAACATAGTAATTATCATAATTATAGTGTTTCATGGTGTTAAAAGTAATTATATCTAATTAAATGTATATTTCAAGGTCAGCTTAAATGTCACTAAAATTGTTTTTATCAAAAATCACACCGTGATATTTCCCTCTCGCCTCGGAAAATGAGACGTCCTCGTCTCAGGAATATCCGGATCTGAAATACACAGCACTGGGTTGTTGGTACTAGTGACTTTTGGTTGGTGTTGGCAGCGGAAGAAAATGATGTCTTTTGGTAAAACGCTTATCTGGGTTGAATTTCCAATTTCCGTTGTTTGATGGGTTTTGGTTGTTTTGCAATGTTGATATTCGATTATTGAGGGCGGATGTCACTGTTTGAAGATTTTCACATTTCGTTATTAGTTCACTTATCTTTGTCTTTAAGGTCTTGTTTTCATTCTGTAACGCAGTTAGTCGGGTGGTATGGGCTGTTGATTTGAATAAATTGCAAATATCTTCTGAACTCAGCTCTTGAAATGGTAAGGATTTCACTAACCGCAACCTATCGTAATAATCCTTTATTCTTCTTGAATCCCTGCGCCGTTTGCTTACGGACTTGGTCTGCAGACAAAGTATGCTCTTCTTTATCGTCTCCGCAACAGCAACACTCATCGGCCTAGAATTAGTAGCAGTCCGAGAAAAACACACACCTGCAGTAGAATCACATGTTGCCGACTTTTTGTCAGACGATCCTACGGACGGGTTTAAGCAGGCCCGTCCTGATCCCTTGGCTTGATCCTTTTTGATCGTTGCATGATCGACGGACGCCACTGGAAATGATTTCCTTTGGGAGGAACGGTAAGGTGTGGTTGCAGAAGAGAAACATACTTGCGCATAGTGACCATGTTTTCCGCACACGAAACACTCGGAACGTGTAGCTGGACACGTGAAAAGGTGGCCGTGGAAGAAGGGTTTACCGCACCTATAGCACCGTGGACTGGATCCTGGTGTTGAGAAAATTCGTGCTGGTCCTGGTGTGATCCAAGGACGCGAAAGACAATGGCGCTGGTTAGATGTTTGGGAGGAGCGGTAAAGTCCTTTTCTCCAGGTTGGCATGGTGTTGTTGAAGATAGGTCGTCTTGGGGGAACTCGCTTAAGTGATGGTACTCAGGATCAAACTGCTACAAAATATATGCAGCAGTCCCGGTAGTTATACCCTTAGGATTTCTCCACCAAATTATCACTGGGGAAAATAAGTGTCAAACTTTCCGGCAACAATAAAACATAAAAATGCTAACGATGGAATAGCACTTTATTATAAACGTAGGTCGGTAGGGTGAATTCTGGAAATCCAAAAATTGCACCCGAACAATCCGAAGCCTAGGAGTTAACTGATTAACAATGATTAGAGTAATATATAAATGATAAAATATGACAATGACAATTAGCACAATTCTGAGCATGAGTGACAGAAGGCTTGGATGGAATAACTCATGACATGTTGAGTAGAATGGCACATTTTGAGTAACATAGTAATTATCATAATTATAGTGGTTCATGGTGTTAAAAGTAATTATATCTAATTAAATGTATATTTCAAGGTCAGCTTAAATGTCACTAAAATTGTTTTTATCAAAAATCACACCGTGATACAATAAATACAAATAAAACAAACGGGGCGGGGCACTTTGAGAGGAGTGAGAGAGGTCATAGGGAGTTTTTGTATAAAATAACATAGCAACATTACTTATTATTACATTACTTACGGACGGACAAACCCATATTAATATCCCCCACTTTTCAAGCACTTTTCAAAAAAGAATATTTACTGCATGCATTTCTTCGTTTAAACTTAAAAATGTCGGGTGAACACATAGTTTTTTGGTTCAGTGTATATAAACATAAACACTTACAATTAAAAATTTCTGTTGAGGCATATGAGTCTGGACATGGCTGTTGGAAGTTTACGCAGCTAACACCATAGTTATCTTGAACCCTGTCTCTAGCTTCGTTAAATTCGACACAAAACCCTAGAAAAAAATTTCTTGTTCTTAAAAAGTAATACGGCATATCATCCACAGGAATATAGTACATCATTTGATGTTAAAATGTCCAAAACAAGCAAATGATTTTGTTGGCTGACCAAAGCATGGTAGACTTATTTAAATGAAAGTTATACGGATAGAAAAAAATCTTTCATCACAAATACATACCATGATACCTTAAAATTGATTATTTGTATCCGACATCTAGAAATTCACATAATAAATAATATAAAAAGGAATCAGAAGAAAGGGAAAAGTCGAGTAGAAATGTGTCCATTTTTATGAGATCGGAGAAGTTGCTTCTTTTTATTTCTATTTCTCGTTGGATAAGATTTATTGCTTAATTATACGTTAATAAACGTTTTATTCAAGATTATAAATAGAGACAATATTGAATCCAAATAAAAACTAATTTTATTAAAATAATTTTCAAAAAAAAGTTAGCTTATTACTTAAAATGTAATATAAACTTTTAAAAAATAAATATATCAAGCTAGGTGAATTTTACGAGAAAAGGAAAAATACTGAGTAGCAAGTTTGATTTCAACCTATGTGATATTTTGATTTTTCACTCTCTATACCTTAATTTTGAATTGTAAACATTAAAACTGGTTTGCAGTTAAAACTGTGTCCATGTCTCTTTCAAAAATTTAAAAGCTTTCGTATTTTGTTGGAAAAAAAATAAAAATTCAAGTACTAGTTCATGTTTTAAATATTTAGATTTTTACTTTAATATTCAAAATTCAACCTTCAAAAACATACATTTTGTGTTTTAATCTTTTGCGATTTTTATTCATATAATGATTAGAATTCATTTTTAGTTAAAATGATCTAAAATTCAGAAAAAAAAATGTTTGGCTAATTATATTTTTAAAGTTAATTTAAATTTTCAAATATTACATTTCAAAATCCCTTAAATTAGATTTTATAGAAAATTATTTTCTTGACTAATTTAAAAAAAAAAAACGATAAAAACACAGGCTCATTTTTGTCCTTTGATTTTCTGTAGAATACTAACACTGTTCAGTTTAAAAGAAATCAGTATATTCTATAATAAGCCTTAATTCCTACTCTTTTTTTATTCCCCAAGAATGAGATTTTGTTTTACATTTTGCATAATGACCTACCTCTTGACCAAAAATGCGTATTCACGAGGGGTGATCAAAAAGTTTGCGAACAAATTGAATAACTTAAAAAAAACAGAAATAAATTTCAGAGTTCATTATTTTTTTTGTAGCCCTCTCTGATTTAAATGCATTTCTCTAATCGTTCTGCCCATGTGCAAATCACGTGATCCTGGGGGTCATGTGACATGATCTGGAGCATCTTGTTCATAGACACTAAAATATTTTTTCGAGTATTATATTTCTAACCATGCCAGTTGAATTTTATAACAAGAACAATCAATTTGTCAGAAATTACCAAATTTCGGAAATAGGATGGTAGGATTGTTGCAACGCACTGTGAATTTTTTTTTTGTATTTATTTTTCTCCAGTGTACACGTATTTTATGCAAATTAAAATTTATTTCAAGTTTTTAACATCATACCAGTTATGCAAAACATATATTTGGGTGTGGCATACGCGTCGGTACCTCGAGGGAGGGAATCATTAGGAACACAAATGTTTTCAAAATATATATCTAAATATATATATTCTTCAAAAAAAAGAAACGCAAAGTAAGAACAATACCCTGAAAAATGTATGAAAGTTTTATCATACCTTTTATTTTTGTATGGATACGATGTATTCGAGTGAAATAATGATTTTTTAAAGCAATTGTTGACCTTACAGCTATTCTGTAAGTCTCACAGACAAAAACACCTGATTTTGCAAAATTTCCCCCAAAATCTTGATCTCAATTTTCATTTGTTAAATTCCTATGCAACTCCTTCAGGTATAGAGGGGCTATCAAAAGCGGGGAATCTCGATATTTTTTATCTGAAAAATGACGCTTCCTAAAAATGCTGCATCTGAATGTTGCGTAGCACAAAAAGGAAAATGGGCCACTGAAAGCAAAAGTACCGTAATCTACAATTGCAAGAGGTTGTAATTTTACACACAGAACATATCTAACAATGTGGTAGACTACGTGTGACATTAGCAGCACAGCATCACTTCCGATGATTACGTAAATTGCATAAATGTAATGCAAGGACGTTATCTAAAGCATTTGCTATCCCTGAACTGCACAGATCATCTAACAAGACCGTTTTTCGTTGACTATGAATTATTACAAGAGGATTAATGATGCCATTGTTCCGACCCCACAACACCCCAAATGTCGATTTCAAAGATCTCAGATCAATAGAGTATGACCACAGCATCACTGCTGAACATTTTGGTTAATCTACTAGTCCAGAATGTTTATCTGAAAGCCTTTTATAAGTTTAAGAGTGCTTATGCTTTGTAATGAATGTTAGATAGATAACTGTCACCAGGACGTTAAAAAAGTTGGTGGTGGTAGTGTAATGACATGGAAAACGGTATTATAAGAAAGTAAGATTGATTTGGTTCGAATTCAATGGACTTTGATGGAAAAAGGTACTCTTACCATGTTCTATCTACACATACATGTACTCATTCAATTCCATCCATATTAAGCAGCATTTAACAAAATGGATTAACATGATTTGTCAAAAACAATCGCATCCCCAGACTGCAACAGCTGACCAAAGTTCTACATTTGGAGTGGGAGAGTATTCCTATACAGTTTTTATTACACACATTTGCTTCCATTTGATGCCGTTTGTGGCTATCATTTGTGTCTGTGGGGGGACATACCAGATATTAATCTTTAATGGTCTAAAACTGACTATAATTTTATAAAATTTTTGAGTTATTATGACATTTAGATAGTATTCTTGTTGCTTACCACATTTTTGTTTATCAATACATCATTTTCCTAAATAATCTTTATGTTCAATGTGTCACTAAAACTCTACTATGCGTTTCTTTTTTGAAGAGTATATATGAATGTAATATAGGCATTGAAAAGTGGGGCTTACTTTTTGTTGGGGGGGGGAGGGCTTGTTCAATTTGCAATCGACGGCTAAGTTTATGAAATAAGACGGGTTGAGAGACCTTCTACTCGTCTTCTCCTTGTTCTTTATGAGTAAATCAATACACGTAATTTAAAGCATTATGAGCTGCATTTTTGAGAATTTTATTTTGCTGGTATTATTATGATTAATCTGTATATAATCTAGACCCTTACGATCAATTAAACCAAAATAAAGTTAAAAAATGTTTCAGAAGAAATATTTCTATACAAGTGAATATACAGAATTATATAACATCATTATTGTACAAGACGACAATAATTCACTTGCTTCAATCAAAGCGTATAAAAAGTTCTTTTGTAGAAAATATGAACAACAGAAGTTTATAAATGTTCTATTTTTCTGTCATTGAAATAGTTTATTTCAAATTTGCAAAAAAAATTTTCCGATGTCAAACATGCAGCTCCTTTTGCTTTTAAAAGTTATTCGAAAGATATAATTATTACAAACTGATTCTCTCAATTACTTATACATAATTTTTGTTTTATACATATTTTTTAAAGTGTGTTAACTTTGGAAAAAAATTTGAAAGTCGTTGATTTTGTCCCAATTTTAACGCACATAGGATAAGGATATCCGTTCCGAGAAAGAACAGGGTGGACACAAGAACCCATTTAAGTCTTCGTTCTTGGGAACGTCGTTTATCCAATTTGAATAAAGTGGTGGGGATCTTCTTTTTATCGTGTTTAATATGTTAAAAGTCTTGATTAAACGATATTTTAATAATAATAATATCTTTCATGACAAAATGCCTAACAGAGACAAACCTCTTCCTCAGCTTGCTTTCGCTGGGCTACAAAAAAAAGTTATTTCTAACCGTCTCCCTCCCTTCAGGAAACCAATCAATCCAATTTATGATTGGACGTTTGGAAAGCCTATTGTCTTTATAAACACTGTACACATTATTATAAGATACTTTAAAGGGGCCTGGACACAGTTTCAACTTATTTTTTTAAATCCAGTTTTAATATCAACAATTCCTACCCAATGCATCATCTATTGATAAGCAAAAATTGGAAAATTATTTGTTGATTACCAAACAAGATACAGAAATTAAAATTCTTCATAATGTTTGTGCTCGTGCTCGTGCCTTGTTTTTAATTACATATAGAAAATATCATATCTATGAAAAAAAAATGAATTTCAGCAAATCAATAGTAACTGTCAAATCATATTTAGAATTACTTTTTATCTGAAAATATTTACTTTGAATGGACATATATTAGTCTATTAACCTGTGTAATCAAAATCATGACACTAGCCGTGTTTATAAAACAAATGTTTGGAGCTCTAAATATGCCTTGTATCTGGACAACTGGCGTTCAAATTTTTGATGATCATTAGAAAGACCATTGTCAAATTTTTGAAAACATGAAAAAATAAATTTAGAAATTTTAGCAGAAACTGTGTCCATACCCCTTTAAAGGAACTTCAAATATATACGTTTAACTTTACAGTCGTCCATTGCTCGAGCAAGACCGACAACCATTTTTCGTCGGGAGTCACCTACATATTAACGTTTTTTCACATCACAATGATGGAGAAAATTACTTCTTTTCAAATGCTAATTATAGAACATGTGCATAACTATAGGTGCGCAAAATTTACCTCTGATCTGAATTGTAAAGATAGTAAGCGAACAATAAATATGGAGTTGAAAAATATATTGCAAGCCAAAACTTGAAATGCAAAAAAAATGATAATACCTGGCAAAATTGGAAATGTTTATTTAAAAATATCATTAAGGTATAGACTGTTACAATATTTGACACTTTTTTGGCTATATTGATTTGTACATATAGATATATATAATTATATCTCTCTTTTTTTTTGTTTTAACGTAAGAACAAATATAAGCGCCACTTACCAAAAAGAATGTGAGTGAGAAAGTGTGAGTTAATGGCATGGAAAAAAAGGAATACTTTATTTTGTTCTTATATGTTTGTAATAAGATGAAATGAAAATAAAAGACAGTACGCGAACTTTTCAATCACCCCTCGTATACAACTTTTTTCTTTATTTCATCACACGGTGTATGTACCTGAATTTTCGATTATTTAGTTTTGTCGTGCTCCTTTGCTTGTCTGTCTGTCTATTTGTACACAAAAACTTTAACCTTGCACATATCTTTAAGTGCAGATATGACTTAATTTTAATATTTCTCATGTGTATTGCTTGTGCCAAGGCCTAGCTTTTGAGCAGTTATTGCTGGGGCTCTCCTACTTCCCATTTGTGACAATACATTTCAATAGAAACAAACAACTTTGACTCTTTGTCCTTGATCCTTGGGTTTGTTCTACCTTTAAAATACTTATCCTTGGCCTTAACTTTTGAACAGGTGGTGCTTTGGCTTTCATACTTTAGAATTGTATTTCTTGTGAGAGAACCAACATATCTAATTTGCATTTATAAAAAATTAATCTTCGAAATGTTGCCATATAGGAGCATCAAAGTTTCACAAACACATCTTGTATTTTTTGGATTGAGTGACGTAAAACAGTATCAATCTTTGCTGAAAATACTCAAATACATATGACGTCTGCAAAAGTCAAGAACATGGCAATATCACAATTTTCTTGAATCTCAGAGGAACTTTTTTGGGAGGGTTTCCCACATGGCACAATGGTAAGAGCGTCTCCTTTAGAGTCGCAAGAAAAGGAGTAAATCTTTACGTGGCGGGTTCAAATACCACTGGAGGACGTGAAAACCGGTCTTTGGGATGAGACCGTTTAAACCGAGGCCCCGTGTCGCAGTAGATGTTGGCACGAAAAAGATCACTCGCTGCTCAATGTCATTGAGCATAGGACGATATTTGCCGCTTTTCACGTACCGGCAAGTGGTGGTGTCGCTATATAAGTGAAAAATCCTCGAGAGGGACGTAAAACAATGAGCAAACAATCAATCTTTTAGAAAGTCAAGGCATAAATCATCTTCTTTATTTATATGATTTTGATATGACACATGGACTTTTACTGATTGAATGGATCAAATTATTGGAAAACTTGAAATGTGAAATTCTTGTTTTTGCTTTGCTTTGCTTTTTTTGAATAATGATTTCTTTGAAATAAGGTAATGACTTGGGAACAATTTTCCTATCGTCTGGTAAAAGAATCCACCTCTCCTAGCCACGTTATTCTTTACGAAGTGGCAAGAAAATGAGAAGGATTTATATTGAAGAAATGTACTACTTCTATAAAATTTCACGTTTGGGGTATCAATGCTTTTACCCCTCTTTAAATGTAAGACCAAATCAACTGTTTGAAAAATCATTGAAAATATCACAATTTTTAATTACATAAACTATATACATGTATTATAAAAAAATATATTTGTTTTTATATGTGTATTCACACCTATAAAATAATGAAAATAGCATCAGCAGACGGACTATTTATGATTTCATTTAACTTTTCCATTGCATTCTAATTCATGACAAAATATTTCAAAAAACAATTATATGATCTTTGCTTGTGTTCGGTCGTTTAAGACCCTATGAATTGTATTGTATCTAAAGGATTTTGTAAGTTGTTATACAGTATACTGTTTGTCGCTTTTAAATATAAAAGACATACATAGGAATTTATTTTTAAAAGTTGAGAGATACATTCAGCTATAATGGCGCATCAATGCATGTACCTGTAATGTATGAAATATGTGGAGAAAACGAACAGTTTTCGAGATCATTAAACTTTACAAAATTGGAGCAAAGCAAATACGGACCTCAAAAACATGATAGGATCAGGTGTCATGGAGGAATGAGCTTCCCTGTCGATCAGTCACACCAGCCGTGTGCTCCTTGTCATTATCATTAAATAACAAAATAATCCGTTCGCACTGCATTGTGTAAATATTCAATGTTATCTCCATATATTTCATTTTAGAGAATACTTTTCATACATATTTTATATTTTTTTTTAATCATGTAATCTTTTGCTACGTTACCGGAGCTTTGCCAAACTGGCGCGCAGACCTCCAATAAATTGTTCATGTAAGCATTTCTCACACAGTGGTACTTGAAGTTTTCTTTTTTTGTACAGTTTTGATCAACTGCACTGCAGTTTTTTATCTTAGCCCGTTCTGTCCATGCAGCTGAATTTTCTGGACATTTTTTAACGGATACAATTGTTGATGCTGATGCATTGCAAATCGATTGACAAGAAACATGTAATGAAGGAGGAAGCACCTTAAAAAAAGAACAAAATTGCAATAAGATACTTTAACATATATACCATATATGTATATATGCATTGCAAGTATTCATAATTTGTTGATACATGTACTACAGTTCAGAGGAATGTTTTAAAAAAGAAAAGGATATGCAGAACATACCATACAAAACCACAAAATAGACCTCATCTTCTCAAGTTTTTGTCATCGGCTGATATTTCCTAAAAAAGAATGCATGTTAAAACTCATAATGAACATTTTTCTGATATATTTAATTAAGCATACAATTCTTCATGTTTTTATGTGAAATAGTTTTCTTTTTCATGAAAACGCCAAGGAGATGCATATTATATTTTTTTTCAAAGGGAAAAGTAAACAGAACAAGCAAATTCAAAGAATTATGGTCCTTTTTGTGTCTTTGTGGGTGAGATGTTATTTTTATGACATGTTGTGTCTAATATGAACACCATATCATATGTCATTTATTTAGAAATTATCATTGAAGTAGATTTTTTTTAAATAAGGTCAATCGTGAAGGTGAAGGTAAAAGGGTCAAAGGTCTTGGTACCCAATGAAAGGTCATCTCACAAGGATTACATAGTTAAAGTACGAAAGCCCTATCCTTACCCTTCAAAAGTTATGGTCAGGGTTAAAGTTTTTTCATAAGTACGAAAATCTCCAAGGTCAAAACGTCAAGGTTGTTTGTATCCGTTGAAAGGTCTTGCCACAAAGAATACATATGTGAAATATGAAAGTCCTATTATCTACCGTTCAAAAGTTGTGACCAAGGTTTAATTTTTTAAAAAGTAGTTAAAATTCCAAGGTCAAAGGGTCAGAGTTCTTGGTATCCAAAGAATGGTCTTCTTACATGAATTACATATGTGAAGAACGATAGCCCTATCATTACCGTTCAAAAGTTGTGGTCAAGGTTAAAGTTTTTCCATAAGAACGTAAATCTCCAAGGTTAAAAGATCAAAGTTCTTTGCATCAAATGAAAGGTCTTGCCACAAAGAATAAATATGTGAAATATGAAAGTCCTAGTATCTTAAATACAAAAGTTGTGGCCAAGGACAAAGTTTTTGAAAAGAGGGTCAAACTCCAAGGTAAATCAAAGGGTCAAAGGTCTTGGTATCCAATGAAAGGTCTTCTCACAAGGATTACATTGTTGAAGTACGAAAACCCTATCCTTACCCTTCAAAAGTTATGGTCAAGGTTAAAGTTTTTACATAATTACGAAAATCTTTAAGGTCAATTTCAAAAGGTCAAAGTTGTTAGTATTCAATGAAAGGTAATGTCACAAATAATACATACAACGTGTATGTGAAATATGAAAGTTATACTGTCTACCGTTCAAAAGTTGTGACCAAGTTTAAGTTTTTAAAAAGTAGTTAAAACTCAAAGATCAAGGTCAAAGGGTCAAATTTGGTGGTATCCAAAGAAAGGTCTTATCACAGGGAATACACATGTGAAATATGAATGTCATAGCTCCACTATATCAAAAGTTTTGGGCAAGGTTAAAGTTTTTGTGACGGACGGACAGCTAGACAGACAGGCGGACAGACGGACGGAAGAATGAGATTTAATGTCCCCTCGCTTTCGCGAAAGCGGGGGACAAAAATGAGAAAATTGCATTTCGGAAGGACAGTTATTATTCTTTGTGAATGCGAAAATTCATTGTTGACTTATTTTCATCTTTTTAACCAACCAAAGAGCCCAATTGAAAGGAACTCTTAAATGGGCCTTTCAGGAATCATTTTACGAAAGAGTGTTTTTCATTACCAATTTTTTTTTTAATATAACTGATTAATTGGGTGATTAACTGCATATTGTTTTGTGTCCCATTCGTGGATATTTCATTAATTAGAGAAATACCGACATCTTACGAACGAATGTACCAAAACGGGGATCAGTCAATGTTATCGGAAGTGCATTATTATTTATAAATTCTACAGTTTATTGGGATTAATTTCAATAGATAAAATTCCCACAAGAAACCTCAAACCTAGTTCTTCTCGTACTAGCTACTGTGACGCTACAATGCATTTCAATAGACATTTAAACGAGCAAAATGTCTTCGAAAAGAGTAATGATAGGAAAATGAAAAATGTCTTATTTAGAGGCATAGAATCTAAAAGAAAAGTGTGAGCAGATCTTGAAGGGAGTCGCATGGCAGAGGATACTTTATGACGGACCTGCCGATCCGTAAGGAGTTATGGTATACAGTTTGATTGCAAACCCTCTCAAACTATATATCTCACTGAAAATTATAATAAATGAAAATTTTGCACACACACCAAGTACAAATTTAGGACCTTGAACTTTCACCATTTGACCTCCATATAAATCGGGATTTTCTTTATGTCATAGGGGATTGTGGTGAAAAATATCATTGCAAAAGCTCGAAGACTTTACGAGATACATGTATCCGGTGGAAAAGAAAGTGTTAAAACGGACAGAATAATTAAATTTGTAACTCCACTTTTTTGACCTCAAAATCAATAGGGTCTTCTTTATGCCAAAGGGTTGATTTATTGTCCATACAAAATATATTGTAGTAAGTGAGAATTCCTTGCTATGGTAAAACAATTCTTGTTCAAAAATACTACATGTATATTCTGCGAAAAATTATACCTGGCTTTTACATACATGTATTATAGTCATATCATTAATCCTGGGGGGGAGGGGGGGGCTCGTAATTTTTTGGTTGATAATTTTTTTCTGAGATACATTTTATATTCAAAATCATCATATGTTTATCGCAGGTGTATATGGACAGGACCGTTTTGGTGATACATGAACATATTGTCTTTTTGTACATATATAGTTTTGTACATATTATTGTACATATTGTACCTACCCTCACTGAACATACACTAGACAAAATTGCTAACGCACCATCTAAGAGAATTAATATTTCATTTTTTAAAACCTGTTTATGATGTATTTGATATATAAATTTGTTACTTTAAAAAAAAGTAAGGCATGTTGATGCCAAAATTTATAAATATCTACAATGTTTATTGAAGTGTGCATAGAAAAAAAATAAAATCCTGTCTGTTCCATTTTCGAAGGAAAAAGTCTTTTTTTTTCTTCATATTTGTGTTCTTTACATTTGTATTAATTAAAAACTCAAAAAAAGTTACACTGTATGCGGCGTGTAACGCATGCAGGAGAGCGTGTAAAAGCGGACTATATGACGTCTGCAGGGGGTGCCTTTAGAAAAATCTGTTTTAAAAAATGAAAACAATAACAAGCGTATGAATTCATGAAAAAAATATGGTAAATATATTCATAAACATTAAAATGTTTACAATAGATAGCCACTGCATTAAGTTAGCGGCATTCTATATGTTGAAAATTGTTCAACCGGAAGTTGAGTGGAATTGGTGTGGACACTAAGGCACTGGATGATTACTAGGCGATATGAGAGTCAATGGCTGTTTGTTATTTGATTTATAACTAGGAGACTATTCCTGTGACAACCTCACAGACCACTTTTATTGAAAAAAATTTCAAATATGGACAAAAATGGTGCACAGCTGGATATTAGTTTTCGGACAAGAAGGTCATTCAGGGGTCTTTTCATATACCAAGAAATTTGTCAATCCAATTGTTTTGTAAATAATGGAGTATTATGATACTTTATACACTAGTACTGATCTGGCAAATGTTCAATTCACAAATGAGAATTAACAATAAGTGCGTTGGCAATTTTGTCTAGCGTACTGTCTTCATATTGTCACTGGTTGAAAAGTTATACAGTCATGTACATATTGTCGCTGGCGACATTATGTGCCTCGCCCTCAGTGTACATTTTGTCGCCGTTACTTATTTCTTTTGTTGTTCTTTGCTACCTTTGTGAATGTAATTGGTGTGTAAATCACACTGACGTGTCTTGTGTGCTATTTCTAGCTGCAGAATTGTAGCTCTCCATGGAAACAGTGAAAGAATGTGTTAGGAATATTTTGAGTTCATAGTTTTAAAAGCATGAAGAAATAAGTCGATAAACAGAGCACTTTTTTGGGTACAATACATGTACAGTTTTTTTTTTCAATGGGTGGCAGTGTAGCTCTCCGGTCTGTCAATATATTTTTTTCGGAGAGCTTACACGCGGCTATACTATATCATGAACTGCGTTTTGTCATCCTGTTCATATTGTCGACGGCGACAATATGTTCCTCATTGCGGATATCGTTCATCAGAACATGTCGTATGACACTTGCACAACAATGCTCCAAATAAATATGACTAATCATTGCTTTGCCTTTTTGAAAAGATATTTTTTAAAGAATTTCCCCTTTATGTCTACGTACAATTTTGATGACCCATTGTGACCGCGTCCTAGGTCTGGTTTGATTTGAAGATACATGTACTTGAAATCTGCGCTTCCTGAAGCTGTGTTTATTAAAAATAAATAATCACGGGCCTATTGTACTGCTGTTCCAAAGTGGTATAACAAGAAATTTCAGAACGGACCGAACGAACAGAAGGAACTTTAAAACTACTTTGACACATATTTAATCGTAAAACAGTTTGCATAAATCCAATTTTCGAGTATATAATTAATTTGTTTGTATCATCAATTTCAAAATAAATAAATGTATTGATGTTTTATAATGATTAATTATGTGCAGTCAATTGGTTTTATTAATTTACTAACCATTAAAAAGTCAGCTATTGAATTAATTTTAAAAACTAGAATTTTCCAAAATACACCATTACCCCAGTAGTGTTTTTATTCACAAAAGGTACAAAGTCACTCTAAGTATTTTATGGATTAAACAGGCGTTAGTGAAAAAAATAAATCATAAATAAATAAAATAAAAATTCTGTTTTCAAAACCCTAACACGGTTCTGAGAGAACTTCAAAGCCATTGACAGTTTACCAGTGACTCAGAGTACACAGTCATGACACCTATTCTGACAGCTATACCTTGTTCATTGTGTGGCAGAGCGACCGTGTCCACTCTCCAGCTGTCTGAAATAACATTTTCTCTTTATATGAGAACCGATATAGCTCATGATGGAAAAGAGCATTTAAATCAGGTTTATGATATGGCCCTTGAATTGATGGACTTGAAGTATTTCTCTAAAAGATGAGGATATTCTGTCATAAAAGTGTATAATGGGTCTTTGCTCCATCTTGTTCTAAACCAGAATGAATTGTATATTTCATTGCAAACCTATAGGATTATGTTTCAAAAAAAATGAAGCGAAGGCCCGCTCATACTGAAAAAATTATTGAAGTAGCAGAAAATGATCTTTTCAATTCTTTACAGTGTGTGTATGCTTTTTCATAAGAAAACAAATTTCATTTTTGTGGGATTTTTAGAAAATTTGGACATTTAATTATTTAATGTTAGATGATATGTAAAAGAAAATAGGGATATGATTGGGAATTAATTTTTCACTTAATGTTTGTCGCACTATAGACATGCACTTCGTCCCCTTATCCTACATCTTCTTTTCATTCTTACTCTGTGTGAGGTCAAAGTTACCTTTCCTAAATATATACGAAGACTGACCCAAATAGTCGTAGACGGGGAAAACATTTCTGTTTTTCTTTGCTTTAAAAATTCCTTTTCTTGTAAAAGCAAAAAGTAACATTATATGATCGTGCATTTCAAGTTTCATGAAGATATCACAATCATTAAGAAAGAACAAGGTTCACTTTTGCCTTATTTGGCCCTGTGAATTTCTGAAAAAATGAAACTGCATAGTTTTATTTAACAATGCATTAAAATATCACTTTGATCTTTGGTGACTTCGATTCTAAAAAAAATGGCGTCATTTTCTGGCTAGTCAATGCATTGTGACGTCACGAAATACGTCAATTTACTCATATTCAGAAAAAGTCTACAAAAACGGCCAATTTTTAAAGTTATTTTTTGATATTTGATATAGAGCGCAACCTCTGATCTAAAATATGCAACTAGTAAATGATAGAACTGTTTCTGAGGATTCATGGACATGTTTTATTTTTTAGATCAAAGGGTGCGCTCATATTATTTTTCTTCACTGCAAGTACTCAATTATACCTGTTTTCCTAAAAATTCAAGAACATTGAAACTTCATAAAGCCAGTTCTTCTAGACCTGGACTTTGTGGAGAAATTTTTTAATAAGATATGAAAGCACCAAGTCTCTATTTTATCTTAATGCTTCAAATTGAAAATCAAGTATTGATCAATTAATTGGTATATCTACAGGGCCATTAAAATGATTTTATGCATAAAGTGAACCGACTTCTTTTGAAAACTAAAGAAAGCATGTAAATGTATAACAAAGAAGATAAAGGGCAATAACTCACATAAGGGTCATCAGATCCTACTGAAAGGAAAAAGAAACGCAGGGTAAACTTTTGAGGTGAATTAAATTTGTTTTTCTTATAATACTCTTTAGTTTTCCTATCTACCTTTTAAAATCATTTTTCAAAAAGATATAACCAAATTCTCATATGATTTTGTCTAATTATTCATAAGTTATTGAAGCTCAAATGACGTAACCCCCCAAAAGTGAAAATCGAAACTCTCATTATCTTTAATGTCTATCTCGTGCATTTGTCGAAGTTTTATTTCTCCTTTGCATGGAATTTTATCAGAGTGTTTATCTTTCAAATCCTGGCTATATTTAGCATGGGTAACCACGCAAAAAATAAGTCAAACGGCGCGCGCATGCGCCAGTGAGAGGAATACAACCGTAAGTTGACTTGCTCAAAAAACCAAATTGCAGAATTATTTTCTTTCAAATTTCGTATGAATGTAATGATTATAATCATCTACTCCATAAATGGCTGTTTTTGTGGTAGTAAGGTGGCGATTTAAGAGGTGTCAGGACGAATAACCCGCTCGTAACATGACTCCGTTTCGCGTTACTGTCATCGTCACGGTTGATTGAAAACCACTCCAGACCCTCTCTGACAACGGCTAAAACGTTTTATGGGGCAAAATTTACAAGAGACTGCTTAGTAGACTGTTGTTGCCTTTTTCATTAATAAGGCAATTCGAAAACAAGACCCCATTGAACTTCTGTAAACTGTGCCAAGATTGCAATAAATTCATACTGTTTCTTAATATTGAAAAACGATGTGCATACCTCATATGCATCAAATAATGCAACAAGATTTGTTGATAAACTCGTCGTTATCAAAATGCACGTGTTTTGGGCTTTTTAGCGTTTTCCCTACGTGACGTCATAAATTTTACGGTAGAGTAATTCTGAAAACTAATTTTGATGCACAGTAACTAAATTTCCCTTCTGACCAATTTTCGTAATTTTCGGTCATGTGGTCAAATTTTTATCAAAAATTATGCTACCCTGCGTTTCTTTTTCCTTTCAGTATACATCGACGCACGAAAGCAAGCGTAAATTACGTCTCTTAGGCATATTTTCTAATTTTCACGCTTATCTCTTTGTTAGACACTTATTTTTTTCTTTGTGTTGAAATTTATTTTACTCAAACTTGTTATTTGTTAGTCAGGTGGAGACGGACAGCCAATCTGTAGTTCGATAGAAATACTAAAATAAATCCAAAAAATATCCTAAGTTGTTTTAAACATCTGTATTTATGCCTATAAAATAATACGGTTTCCCCTTATCAAACGCATTGGAAGCATTGGGATAAGAAGTGCCATAGGCCGAGTTGGAAAAACGTTACTTCATTATTTGATTTCCTAATTCAATAATTAGTAATTGACCAAAATATGAGCACAGCCCACGATCCCAAAAAACAATACATGTTTTTTGATCTTCTGAAACAGATCTTACATTATGTATTTGCAGATTTTGGACCAGAGGTTGTGCTCTATATGAAACATGGAAAAAATACATCAAACTAGGCCATTTTTAAGGAAATTTACAGAATATGAGGAAAATGACGCATTTTATGACGTCATAATGCATTGACTAGAGGGAAAATTACGTCATTATTAATAGATACGTGGACACCAACATTCCAGATGATAAATGCTGCATTTGCAACATAAGAGAGCGGTTTTGATTTTTCAGAAATTCCCTGGCCAAATAAGTCCCAAATTGTCTCTTTCTCTTGATACACTGTACATAATACCAAGAATATGACGTTTTTGACCAATATGGAGATTAAATTTAAATTTTTGGGAACAGATACAATATTCAGTATTCTGTACAAAGATTAATGTATTTGATTTCCACAATACATTCTAATTGTTTTGGTTGGCAATCACATGCTTATGTCAGCTTGAAAATTAAATATACCTTATGACTTATGTAATATTTACTGAAATAGTGTCTTTATTTTAAAATATGAAGAAAAACTCAATTTGATGGGCAACTGACAGGCTATTCTTGATAACAGACTTTAAAAACTGGAAATTTATAAGCAAACAAGTCCCTTGCCAGTACATGTTAATTTTTTTGTAGTACGGTGTCATTTTTCTGAATATGTACATGTAAGTTTCTCATTAAAACAGTCTGACCGAACCCAGCCCCTGATACTGTAGACGTACTTTTTTTTCCAAGGGGTCATAATTCCGCTGATTGTCAATTTCTGTTTAAAGCAGTATGAGTAGCATCTTTGAGATTTTTATTTCGCTGGAAAAATGTGCTATTATGATTAATTTGTATATAATTTAAACCTTTATGACAAATAAGCCCAAAAAAGTTTTAAAATGTTTCATAAGAAATATTTCTGTACAACCGAATATATACAGTTTTATATAAGAGATCTTTATTGTACAGGACGACAATCATTCAATTTTTCTTCAATCAAAGCTAATAAAAAAATTTCTATCGCAAATATGAACAACAGAATTTTATAAATGATTTATTTTTCTATCATTAAATAACTTATTTACAAATTTGCAATAAAATTTTCCGCTGTCAAACATTCAGCTCATATTGCTTTAATCCGCGGGTAAAAAATTACGCGGATTTCTTAGACTGTCACTATAAGCCTTACATGTATATTTTAAATTACTAACTAGTACGCTTTGAGAAAGTTGCGGAAAAAAGTACTTCTTCACCATTTCACTTTTTTTTTTAGAAATGAAATACTAGGGGCTGGTCTTAGTCAGACTGATCAATAAAATACATATACATGTATAACATAAACGATCAAATGTATATGTACTCCAAAGAAAGGGAAAGCATATTACAGAAAATTTTGAATTTGGGGTCGACTTAGAGTAGTGTATATATGCCAACGTGCTAACCATTCTGTGATGTTTTTATTTTCAATCCAATTTTAAACGTGTTACAATTCCTTAAATATTATCAATATAACAAAATCAAAATGTTGGATATACATGTGCTTTAAAATACAGAAGTTTTTGATACGGATTAATTATTAACAAACAAGTTGCTAAAACAAGAATATCAAAAGTCTTGTTTTATAAAAGTCATGATTTCAAAAGTTCTTTGTTCGAAGCAATGATCTTGTCAGCAAATACAATTTAAAACATGTATCAGGGTGTCAAATGTTGACTGGCGTTTTTCATACTTTTCATTGTTAGGCCACTCTATACACATACACTTAATTGTCTACAGATTTTTGCGGTATCTTTCCCAATCAAGACAAGGCACACACATTGGATGTAAATGATCGGTAGAGCATGCTCACTCCTAAAAGAATTTTTTGCATGGGCAAAGAAATTCAAAATATACAGAATATGAGCCAATGACTGCGATCATTTTCTTTGAAATAAACCTCTCAATTTTTTGCATAAGATCTTTCAAAATTCCCTCATCTTTGAAGAACTGCGAATGAAAGTATTGTTCTCCCGCCTACCTCCAAGTCAATTTTAAAAAGTTAACATATATTCGAAGGATTTTTAATATTTTTCATTGATAGTTATATATTATATAGATTTTCATAAAACATTGCTTATTTGGGAAAACAAAGAGAGATCATAATTTGTGTTTCTTACATTAGAATTCAACAGTAAAAGGAAAATGTTTTTAAAACACCCCTCCCCCGTGAAATGATAACTCCTCTTTACAGGTAATTTGGACAGTTATTTTAATCAAAGCTTTTTGTGTTTCAACGGGGGGGGGGGGGGGGGGATATGTTTATACTTTCTAGAAAAAAATCGATAAAAACAATATTAGCACAGATAATTCAATTTATGCCGATATGAGAAATGTATTAAATCGTACACCGTCCTTTTTCTTAATCCAATCAAAATCTGTTTTTGTTGCACGATTTTGTTAGCCTTTTGGTGCAATGAAAAAAAAACCACATATTTCTTGCTTTCTTGTAAAAAAAAATTTATTTTTCTTATAGTAACTAGTCATACGTTTCTGGGGTTGGTGCAATTTTTAGGTCGACTCCAAGGATTAACTCATTTATTTTAGATTTTATGCATATTTACATGTAATCCTATATTTTCACTCCATGTTAATTTCTAGTCTTTCTCAAGGGAGTCACACTTGTACCTTTCTTGCACCTATATGTACATGTTTTTTTTCCAGTTTTGTTTAATATTAGGTGATATACCTTATTGGTTTGTTATACAGTTATACATTTAACTTTATGACATTCAATTAAATGACATAATTATCTGTGTTTGAATATTTTACTGCACTACCAGGCTGATATTTCTGATAGGAGGCACAAATTCTTATTTTTTACCAAGCGATTTACAACTGAAACATTATATTTTATCAATATACTTTATACAGGGTTATTTTCGCCCCGTCTAATTTTCGCCCTTTCACACTTGGAAACAATTTTGACCCGTTTTAAATTCACCCAGTCATAGTTTTGTTTAAGAAGTTGTACTGTATGCTTTGATTTCGCCCCGTTTTAAATTCGCCCAAATGAGGATAGGGCGAAAGGGGCGAAAATAAAACGGGGGCAAAAATTTCCCTGTATACAGTATTAATTTTAATTAATTTGCCTAAAACATAAGAAAAGATACAAAGAATATTTAATCATATCCAAAAATATTTCAAAATATGGTATCTTTGAAAGTCCTATTTCAATGGAAAATATCGTGTAACCCCCCTCCCCCTTCCCCTTTTTTCCAGACCTGGAAATAGGAAAAATCTACCATTCATAAATCACCATTGAAGTGTTCTTTTCTTTAAATTACGATTTCATGACCAAACTTCCATTAATATTGAAATAAAGGGGTGCAAAATTAAACGGGAATCGAGAGTTAGCGTGTGTATTTCTTCCTTGAGGTTGAAATAGATTTTAAGGAGAAATGCTGAAGCCCCTATGTATGACCAACAAAAGCTGAAATAGAGAAAATAGCATACGTTCAGTTCCTTGTGACTCAATGGTTCACCCATTAACTGAAGGCATGCATGCTTGACATTGATAAAAGCAAAAAAAAAAAATTAATGAAAAAAATAAAGAAAGAAAGAAAGAAAAGAAATAAAACGTAAATCAACCCTCTTCATACGTACATGCAAAACAGCAGCAACAACGGGTCGATGATAACACACTGAATTCTATTACCTTGTCATGACAACGGGCATAAATTATAATAAATCTAAATTTTCAGTTTTAATTTGTTCTATTTTTTTCTTTAAATGCTTACATGTCTTGTTACTGACTGCACCAATTGGTATATATGTATATATAATATTCTATTTACCAAAAAAATATAATCTCTCAGAAAGAACATGAATGAAATCCACGTTTAATTTCACCAGGGTTGAATATCGCTAATGCAAATATTTCTTAATTGCTTCATTTCAACATCTGAAATTCATACAACAACAAAGGAATGTAAGTCCTCTTCCCCATTGCAATTTCAGACTTTGGTTTAAAATGTATTAACTTTTAAAAATGTGGGGAAAACTGCTCTCTTCTCAAGTAATGATATCGGACTGATTTTGTCATAATCGCACCTGTAAATTCATTACTACGAGCTATTTTAAGTGCTTAAGTTTAACAATGTTTAAAGGCTTCTGAAATAAAAGCAAATGCAATATTATATCATCTTCGATAGCCAAGGGTTTTTGGTTATACGATACTCTCCTCATGAACCATTGACATACGGTGTTCATAAAAGTTGGGTTTATTTTTTCTCGATCGATGGACCAAGCAGAATTTTTTTTTTTTGTAAATGACGACATATGCATTCGGGATACTTCTTGACTCTTTTAATCTCGGAAATTAAAAACGCAAGCAAACAACTATCCGTAAGATAACATGCGATTCTATGAATAGATATGGTGCATCCAATATCTTCTAAATATGTGATTAAGAATCTATATTGAAGCTTCCGATTTGTATTATAAATAAATAAATAATTTATAAACATAACCCAATTATTGCTTCTAAAATATTCTTGAAAAAAAACTTTGATTTATTTTTTTTAAACACGCTTCTTTATTTCTGTCGATGACGCATCTATGCGTTCCTGATTTGATTCGAGATCACGTGACGAAAACAATCACGTCTTTTGACTTCATCGTATGCCAAGGGTTAATGAGGAGAGCAGGTACATGTATCAGAAACCCTTGGCTAGTGAAGATGTAGTTATATGCGAAAATTCTTCCTATTTTCCTTCGTGCGTTGGCAGACCATATCGGCCTCCATTTTAATCGTCCCAATATTATGAATATGAAAAATATATATTTAATAATTCACAGTTTTAAAGAACATTGAATATATTATGTCTAAGCGAAATTTGGTTAGTATTGGTTGCATATTAACAAAGTTATAAACATTGTCTATGACTTTTTGGGACAAGTGCATCTTGTCATTTAATATTCTGACGAATGATGCATGTTTCAAAAACAAATCATCACCATAAAAAATCCACATACGACAAACAGAAATACGCACGACCATAGAAATTGGCTTTTGGGGAGAGGTTGATCCAAGACCCCCCCCCCCCCCCCCCCCCCGAACATAATTTTGTCGATATATATGATACTATAGAAAATTGCTTCGTTCAGATCTGCTACAAATATAATAAAAAGATTGATTGATTGTAGGTTGTTTAACGTCCCTCTCGATGATATTTCACTCAAATTTTGACCTTTACTCGGCATGTGGAAGGGTCTTTATCGTTCGAACGCTTGCCGTGACGCGGGACCTCGATTTTTAAGGTCTCATCCAAAGGACCCACAACTGTCAGTTTGAAGTGCCTAGCGCAAGGCTACCCATTTTTATCAACTTCGGTCGGTCGCGGCCTAGATACGAACTCACGATCTCCTGATCACGAGGCGAGCGTTCTATCCTCTGAGCTAGGTACCGTGAACGGTTATAATAAAAAGAAGCCAAAAGGTTAAGTTAAGATCGCCAGTTTATACATCATCCAAGATAATACTGTCTACTATATGTCTACTTATCAATTTCGTTAATTTCAATTTGAAGTAATATTTTTATATCTCTGTCTAGCACATTAATGTACAATTTTGAAACAAGACACCATATAAAGTGCATGACGTACCTACTAATTTGGTGTGTTTACACGGATTTTAAAATGGTTTCAGTTTTATTTTTGAAGCTGTAAAAAGTAATCTTACCCCAACATGAACAAAAAGCACGCTACGAATAGTTTGGTTTTATCACTGACGCATGACAATCTGTGTTCTTATCCGTCATAGACGTTATGGTGTATTTTCTGGTATTTCTTCGCTTTAATTGTTTATGCATATGACTACAGAAATGATACATATATTAACAATTATCATTTACATAGTGATAAAAACTATTAAGATGTGGGAAGTTATGGCAAATTGCACGGTAAAAAACAACTAGTTAAGATCATTAACTTAAAGATAATAACTATTTCCTATATGAATCAATTGAATCTACATTTTATATAATTAGTACGATGTAATTGAAGCAAACAATTACGGAACTCTTTAGCATCGGTGGTTTGAACGAATAGCAAACAGTCATGAAAAATAGACTTTATATTTTGCAGGATTTAAAAAAGTTAAAGGTAGGAAAAATGTTTTATAGTGATAGATACTTAAAAGGATGTTAAAGGAAAAAATTGAAGTAGGCAGCTAATTCATTTCAGCCCGTATTGATTGAAATGAGCGATCGAAATCGGGGCAAAAAACCCAGAGTCACGTTGTAGGGGACTGGGCTGAGATTGATAGTGGACACCAGACGAATATTTTAGTCCCGACGAATCTCGCTGAGATTAGGAGGAGCGGGTAAGATTACATCATGGAATAGATTTTAATCGCAATAACTCAAAAGCTTCTCTAGATATCGCCCGAATATTGAAAGTTTAACAATACACAAGATGTATGAATTTACGACCTTAACCTTTGAACTTGAAAACGTCCTCTTTAAGCCATAGGGACTTGTGGTATAAAATATGGCAAAAACACAAAGGTTTCTCGAAATATCGGATGGAAACGAAAGTGTTTAAATTTATGATCTGAATTGATCTTAAACCTTCTGACCTCCAAATCAATAGACATCTTTCATAGGTAGTTATTGTGTAAAACTCCATAGCAAATTTTAAAGGGCTTCTCGAGATATCGCGTGGAAACGAAAGCGTTACACAAATAAGTACAGCTAGACAAGCAGACGGGACGGAAGGACGGACAGACAAACAGATCAAAATTAATAATCCCCACTGTTTGAAGGGTACAAAAGGTGAAATTAGGTAAAGCAAAATTTGATTTACTTACCTTTTTAGGTGTGTCTCCAATTCAAAACCGAAAGCTGCATAAAATGGAATATTCAAGATACGTTTTGAGTGTTTTATTTCACATAGAAAAGAAACCGACACTCTTTATACGTATGTATTTTTTCGTATCAGATTTAAGACCTTTTTTATCCAAAAATATTTGGTTTAGCGAGGTTTTTTTCTACGCATTTTATAAGCAAAATTTCTAAGGAAAGTTCGGGAATATTGTTCGTCCGTCAGTCTGTCACACCTTCTTCTACAAATTCCTCTTTAATTTAAAAAAGTAACCAATAAGTCTTTTGGAATATGAAAGGTTACTTTATGTGTGCAATACAGTTTTTGCTCTAAAGCAAAGTTGGAGGAGATGAAGGGGTGATAAACTTTTTTTTTTACAAAAACCTGGTTAACATTACATGTACAGGACCTTCACCTAAATATTTTACGCAGTAGTCTAATAATGTTTTTGGAAGATGATTTACTATGTCCCTTAAATGTGCAATAAGGTTCTTGGAAATTAAATTTGTACCCTGTGTTTGAAATGGAGGACGAAAATGGTGTTATTCTACCTACCTAAGTAAGACCTCCTCATACATTTTAAGCAGTAGCCTTATTATCTTTTGCAGTTTGATTGGTTGTGTACTGTAAATGTGCAATAGGGTTTAGGAATTTTCATTCGGGGGAGAGGGCGGGAGAGAGCAACAGAGGGAATATAACTTTTTAAAAACCCTCTGGTTTCCAGAACACATTTTACGCAGTATCCTAATCGTCTGTTGAATGATGATTTTTGGTTGCAATATCATTAAATTTCTTTCTCGTTCCATTCATTCGTTAATTTCTGCACAATACTCAAATTGAACCTTGAAATCCATCTATAGCGATATGCCGTCATAAATTATGGTTATATCTTTGCCCTGAATAAGTGTACACATCTTTAGACATGCTTGGCAGTATGTCACGATTCACTTCTACGTACGTGTTTCAATTGCAACTCTCAGTGTACCTGAATTACTTTTTTTTTTTTTTTTTTTTTTTTTTTTTTTTACAATTTTTAGCAATTGTCTAAACAGAGATGTATCTGCCTGTATTCTCTTTACTTGATTTTTCTACCGCTTTGGCATCTTTCATTTTTTTGTAATCTTCTTTGTTAGCGAATAACTTCATTTAATATCGCTACTAGATCATCCTGTAACATTTCTATACTGTCTCGATTGACTTTTCGTCTGAACTGTTACATCATCTTAGTTTCTTATTTTAATCACTGGTAGATAATTTAAAAAATATTATTCATTCTGATTTTGTCTCAGATTGGACATCCGTTAATTTCGTATTTTGTTTGATCCAATTTTGATCCATCCATTACCGGCATACGTTTACGTCATTTTGAACAAAGTATATTTCTCGGCGGATGACTATCTTGCGGTGTGTGCAATATGCTTTCAACCCGAGAACTTTGTGAACGCATTTCCCTTGGCAAACGAGCACTTCCACTTAGTCCCTAGCCAGAAAAAAAAAATTCTAGAAAACCAACGACAACTTTGGAGGAATCTCTTCTTCCACCATCTTAACATATGAGATATCTACAATGCAAGAGTCGCACATTTGCTTTTTTTTTGGTGCCCCTTCGCAATATTTCCTCAATTATATTTTTTGGTCTCCTGATGCCATTTTGTATTAAGGCTGATAGTTTACCGCTGCCACCAATTTGTTACGAGGTTCTTTTGATTTTTTTTTTTACTTCTTGGAAATACAAGATGTTGTAGTTTTTATACATTTTATTGGAAGTCTATCATTCAGCAAATTATGGCATCAGCAACACACATTATTTGTAACCATATTCGGGTTAAATATTTTTTTTTCTTCTTTGGAAATTTTGTCTTTTTTTCAGGAATTTCTTTTAACACATTTCCTTATTCGGAAACTATGGTCCTTATACCATGTATACAGAACCTAGGAAGCCAACCAACAGATTGAAAATGAGCAAAAATCATGGTTTACATATACATGCGCAATTATAACTTCGTGATTAAGCGACATCTATACATTGTAACAAAGAACGATAATCATAATATACATTTATGTGCTCTTAAATACTGAAACTGATGAACAATTCGGTTCATATGAACCTGAAGCACATTTGCAGCTTTGTTCTGCAGCATGTTAAATAATGAAGAGGGTGTGTGAAAAGAGCATTTTTGACAAATGCCAAATGAGGTTATATATTTTAAAATTTCAGAATGCAGCAGAATGTGGGGCCCAAAAAATATCCCACACCTCATACAAAAGAAAACTAGAACATACATTTATATTTTCTACAACAATAACAATAGGAACTTTATACAAAAGAAACTAGTACATGTATTCTCTTCAATAACAATAGGTATGGAGGATTTAGGGGGTGGACTTGGGTAAAAATAATAAACCACATTTTCGGAGCCAAAAGTTATTTTGATAAGGATAAGGCTAATAGCCGTAACTAGATGGATCCTAAGTATAAAACCCGGAATATCCCTTCGGGACCCATGGATTCACACAAAATAGTGATTAATAAAGATACGCAATTTTGTATGCATTTAGATCACATAAATTCCTCTATATACATAAATACACGTAAATAAATATTTAAGGTATGAAAAGGCATTATTCATAGAGTCCATAACAATAATTTCTATACGGTTTCATGAATCATTATGTTCTAGCTATGAAGTGTAAGAAACAAACAATTGATCGATGTCAATGCACAAAATAATATATACATGTACAGTGAAATAGACGGAAATTACGACCATAGTCATCCGACCCTGTTATAGTTACTGTATACCATTTTTGTTTAAGACTTTTAAACAGCTTCGTTCTCTTGTATTTATATCAGGGTAGGTCTAGAGTATGAATAACTGTCGAGATCTCCGATGTTTATATTTCGTTGAAAGTTATCTAAAACGTCTTGTCTGTGTGCATTTCAGCTAAAAGTAATTTATTGTTCATACTTCAAGAGAACACAAAGGATTCCAGGGTCCGCCGTTATAAAACTTTGAGAATTCTCACAAAAACTCTCAATTCAAGTCTTGAGAATTACTCACATGAGAATTTTACAATAAAACTGAGTTTAAGGAATTTTAGTTTTCTCATCTTTTTTATGACGGCCACTGAGTCTGATAATTTTGGATTTGAGAAAATTCTCAGACTTAGAAAAATTTATAACGGTGGACCCAGGTAAAGGGATCAGACAACATATCGAATTGAAAGAGCGGTCTAGAATTGTATTCTCTATATCATCGCATTTACAGACTAGATAAATAAAACAAAATATATTCTAACCAATTCACAATGTCAGATATATACATGTTTACCAAAAAAAAAAAAAAAATGAATATTTCCGATTATCTTGTACATGTAAAAGTGTAAGCTGAGATGTATTTGAGAATCTCGTCTTTTTTATTCGATTTATATAAAAATGTACTCTGGGGTAATATATTTCACAAGTTCATCTAAATTACAGTTATAAATAAATTAATCAGGAATTTTGCTTTTAAGTGGCATATGTATGATGCTTAGCATGTTGTAAACAAATCACTTTCTTTTGCAGGCCCTACTTTTCTTATTTATGAATTTCAATTAAATTTTAGAATGTATTTTCAAAGCTGCTGTCAGAAAATAAAATTGTTTACCTACCTACCGACCCAACTTGAGAATTTAAGGTCGGGTTAGGGGAAACAAAGATATTCTTAATTCCGGCCTAAATCGAAGGGACTGCCGACTCTCTTTGGCGGGAAAACATCTTCTTCTGTTCGCAGCGCCCTCACCGGGATACATTGAAAACTTCCGGTTTAGGACGTTTTGTTATTGTTTACATACCATGTCTTCCGAGCAGGATATAGATAATTTTGAGGAGTTGTTCCAGGTAATTTGACCTTTGCATTTTTGAATTTTATATTACGATTCAGTTCGTAACTTTAGCCATCACTTGTACTACATTTATAATGTGCGCACAGCAGAAATTTAAATGTGAACCTTCTATCCTTAAAATGATAATGCCCTACGGTCCAGTGACGAGATAGTTTGGAGTTTAAACGCTAGTTTATAAGTCAAAAGAGGTTGATAGAACCTTATTTTTCAAATGGGGTCTTATAAAAAAAAAAATTGTAAAAATAGAAAAAGCATTTTGAACACACTGAATCAATGCCCCCCCCCCCCCCCC
>PRKT01001181.1:66914-88202 GCA_003671525.1 Saccostrea glomerata | reverse complement strand
GGGGCGCTTTGACCAAAATTAGGGGACGCTTTGACCAAATTAAGGGGACGCTTTGACCAAAATCAGGGGACGCTTTGACCGGGACGGTTTTATTAGGGGCGTTTTGACTGGATTTCCCCATAGTACATATATGAAGAGTCAAAAACATATATGCAACTTTTGTTTATTTCTAACAAAAAAAAACCATTTTAAAAATACATATACATCAGGGTTTCAGATTGGCGTCGGCCATCGGCCATTTGCCGATAAAAATTCAAAATGGCTGGAAAAAATCAAATTAATCTGCCAAAATGGCCTATGAGTTTTACATTGAGCAGACATAATGACCGATTATTTTCTCTATGTAAAGGCCAGTCGTATAGTATTTCTCCCATTCAGATCCAATTCAGCCAATTACATTTGGTTAGATTCTGACAAAAAATACTTATATTTTATTTCCAAATCCAAGAGCAATGAACATAAAAGTGATGAATGTTTAAAACATCGAAGGAATCCATGTCATGTTGTTATTTTTACCGCCATGATTGTACATGTGGTCAGACTAATAGCAGGAAGGTTTTACTATACAAAGGAAAACATTTTTAATGTAGGCAATCTTTAAATGTAATTATACATATAATGAGAAATACAGGTCTAATTTCTGGATAATTATTTTTAAAAAATTGTAATTTTAAGAAATAAATTCATGGCTGTAATGAAAAGGATAGGACTAATATCAGTAAAACATCCATTGAATGGAATTAAACAAAACAATTTCCATTCTGTTTGAATACATTTATTTTGTTTAAAAGAAACAAAATAAATATTATTTTCCACTTTTTATTAAAAAAAAAATTAATGAACATTTTTGAATATTTTTTGTAATTAAATGATTGTTTTGTAAAAGTCAGATAAATCTTGAGTAAGTTTAAATTTTCTATTGGCCTATAGTTTTAGGAAGTTTAGGACAAAATGGCCTATAACTTTTCTGGTAAATATGCCATATGTCCTGTGGTTACTTATTTCAATCTGAAACCCTGATACATAGTTAATAAAGCTTTTTTTAAGTAGCTTAATAAAGCTATATAGCTATAGCTATTTTAATGAAGAGATTGCACTGAAATGCACATATTACACTGACACTGCTTACATGTAGTCTATCTATTGACTTGTTTTAATATTTGTTTTTCTCTAAACGAATATATCTTGAGTGTTTTCACTTTAGTTTTGAAGATCTAGACAAGAAATCTTATTTTGGATGAATTGATTAACAAAGAAGTTGGCTGGTCGCTGGTCGTTTTCCAACATTTCATCGATGCTGGATCATCACTATTTATTGCACTGATCATGCTGATATTGGCTAAGTATTTTTTTCCTCTTAAGCTTCTGAAAATATTCTTGTATAATAGAATACTTGCATTTGTAGTGCATGGACTAAATAATTGAAATGCTTATAATTTTATTGGACTTGTTGAATTATTTTATCTCCAAACAAAGCTTGAGTATTTCCTCTTTGGCATGTTTAGATTTGAAGATCAAGACAAGAAATAATAATTCATTCTCAAAATATCATTCAATTGTCAAACTGCTACTATTATAAGATTCAGTTTGCAATTGTGATATATTATTTTGGATGAATTAATTAGCATGATTAACAAACAGAAAAGTTGGCTGGTCGCTGGTCGTTTTCCAACATTTCATCGATGCTGGATCATCACTATTTATTGCACTGATAATGGCTAAGTATTTTTTTCCTCTTAAGCTTCTGAAAATATTCTTGTGTAATACATGTAGAATACAACCATTTGTAGTACAACAACATGGCCTTTTAATAAAATTGATTGAAATGCTAAATACATGTACATGTATTTAAAATCTTAACAATGATATTCAAATTCTTACCATATATTTTTAAGGGGAATCTTTTTATTTAAAAAAAAACCTGTTATAAATCTCACAATATTGGAACATTTACAGGATATTGAGGAGATTATTGGACATGGATGACTCTCGGACTATGCCAACTACCCTTAAAAGAAGTGTAAGTCCGGGTAAAGTTGTCACTATAGAAATGATTACGCGAGTTTTAGATGCTATTAAAATCGATGAAAATTTGCCAACCAGTATGCGGACCGCTGTTTCAGGGACACAAGGTAAATTTATATTTCTTATTAATATACATACACACTATTATCATGATTATGTTATTAATATACATGTGCATGTACTACATATTCGTATGTATTGTGATACATGTAGTCAATCATGTATCCCGATAAAATTAAAAATGTTACATTTATTTCTTATATATAGAACCATTTTCAGGTAAGCTTGAACTTTCATGAAGGTGTGTCATATTCTCAATGCTTCGTAATAAGTGTAAAATGGTGAATAGATTCTCACTGGATTAGTACGGCGCCGCTGGAGGGCCTGGTAAAAAAAATTATTTGTTCGGACAGATTAGAAATTCGTTCGGACGAATTAGTTATTTGTTCGGACGAATTAGAAATTCGTTTGGACGAATTAGAAATTTGTTCGGACAAATAAGTTATTTGTTCGGACAAATTAGTTAATATTTGTTCGGACAAAATTAGTTATTTGTGCGAACGAATTAGGAATTCGTTCGGACGAATTAGTTATTTGTTCGGACGAATTAGATATTCGTTCGAACAAATTAGAAAATCGTTCGGACAAATAAGTTATTTGTACGGACGAATTAGAAATTCGTTCGGACAAATAAGTTATTTGTTCGGACGAATTAGATATTCGTTCGAACAAATAAGAAATTCGTTCGGACGAATTAGAAATTTGTTCGGACAAATAAGTTATTTGTTCGGACAAATTAGTTATTTGTACGGAAGAATTAGTTATTTGTTCGGACAAACTAAAGAAATTGTGAACAACTGTCAGGACACAGCGATTAATGTGCGATTTGCACCAAGACGTTATATTTTATTTTGATTCTTTGCAAAATAACTTTAATGAACAACATTATCAATAAATATTTTGAAGATAAGTCGTTTTAATGTTGATCTGTTTCTTATAATTTTTATGTTCATATTCACTACCCTGCATTTATTAATCATGACATGTGAATGATTTTTGAAATGCATTTCAAGTACATATGCGGTGCATAAAATGGAAAAAAGGTCCTCATTGAGTTTTTAATTAAATATTCCTGTTTGTGAATTAAGAAAACTTCACAAAATGAACCTGTTCGTATTGATCCCATGTTGTTCCTACATGTGTATGACTCGCGAGCCGGTCAAGCGGTCAATCTGGTATATTCCCTAGTCCATTGATTTTCAGAGCATAATTATAGCCCCCTACCCTTATTGGAGAGGTTCATGTAGTCGAACAAACTATTTAATTTCACTTTCAGCATTTCTTAATTTTGTTTATACGCTTTTGCAGTTGAGTACCAGTTCGAAGATTTGATAGGCCAATGACTCACTAGGAAGGGAAATTATGAAACCAACGCCTTTTAAGAGGAAAATAAATCATGAATGAATGAATGTCAAAATATTTTCAAGTGACACCCCCCCCTCCTCTTTTTAAAAACGATCGATTGTCTTAATCATTGACAAGCTTACATTGCATTAAATTATGATGTGTTTTTAAATTTTACTGCACTTTCTAGGAACGTACATGTATTCATTTATTTTTTTTTATCCTTTTCCCAGAAAAGGGCGTGTGTTTAATTTGGTCAATATCATACTTGCATGTTTTAATTCATGCGCTTTTCTGATATCTAAATATAAAATAAATTTATATAGATACTTAATAATAGTTTTTAACGATCTTACAAAGAATCCATTGCATGGAGATGGACTTATGAGATTCCCTCTTTTTGTTCCTTTATCACAAAATATTTAAATGTGGGAACAGCGGTTTAGAAGCAAAACTGCATATGTCCTAGCTAGTAAGCCCCACCTTAAAAAAATTAAAACCGATCGAATAAGAGGCTTGATATTTTGAGTCCGAAGTTTATTTTATATAATACAATACAGCCACGTAGCATCGTATCAGAAAGTAGGGGAGGGGGGGGGGGGCTGAGAAAAAAAAATAGCTACCTGAAAAGTTGACAAGCAAAAAAAAAAAGGACTCAGGAAAAGTTGCCCAAAGGTGACAGTCCTATTTCGTGGAGTGAGCTTACTTTTTCAATGCCAATTTTTTCCCGTACCAATTGCCTGCAGTATGAATAAACCCTTAAGGAGTGGATCTCATCTTTTCAAAGATGACCACTGACCACTGGCACCCCAGTATCACCAGCAAAAGTTGGTATGGTAGAAACAGATGATGGTTATTTATGACAAATCTTATGAGTGTGTCAGGGATGGGAGTGAAAAGATGTTTGATAAGAAGTAACTGACCATTTGAATTTACTAGTGGGCTCTCAGATAAAATACTTTCATAATGGCAGACTTTGGGCCTATAGTATATACCATCATAGAACCATTATTTCCGAATATTTACACTCAACATACCCGACTTTAATAGCACATGTCTAGTTGTTACATGTGTATGTCATGGTCCAAAGAAGCTATTTATGTATTAAAAAGGGATGAATCCTCCTGAATAGACAAATTGTACGGCGCCGCTGGAGGGCCAGGTAAAAAAATATAGTTATTTGTTATGACAAATTAGAAATTCGTTCGGACGAATTAGTTATTCGTTCGGACAAATTAGATATTCGTTCGGACGAATTAGTTAGTTGTTCGGACGAATTAGATATTCGTTCGGACAAATTAGAAATTCGTTCGGACGAATTAGTTATTTGTTCGGACGAAGTAGATATTCGTTCGGACAAATTAGAAACTCGTTCGTACAAATTATAGTTATTTGTACGGACGAATGAGAAATTCGTTCGGACGAATTAGTTATTTGTTCGAACGAATTAGAGAAAATGTGAACAACTGTCAGGCCATCGCGATTAATGTGCGATTTGCACAAAGACGTATCATTTTATTTAGATTTTTTGCAAAAAAACTTTAATGAACAATAGTATCAATAAATATTTTGAAAATAAGTCGTTTTAATGTTGATTTTTTTCTTATAATTTTTATGTACATATTCACTACCCTGAATTTATTAATCATATTAGCGAGCGCAGCGAGCGTCGCGAAGCGACGCTCGTAACTGCGAGCTCTAACGACAACGCCTGGGCGAAGAGAAAATTCGGACTACTGCACATTCATTCTTTAGAATTTTTTGCTGCAGTAATTTCGACCCACAATGCATCACTTAGCAAAGTTGCGTTCTCGCGATAATGACGGCAAATGTTCAACATAAAGTTTACTCGCCTCGATTAAATGGATACATATTGAAGATTAATTGTAAACGTAACTTTTTTCATTAACTTTCAGCACTGTTCAGTTTTTTCTTGGTATTTGTAACTTACATACGACGTCATGTGACGTCAGAGTCTAGACGCACCAAATGTCTCGTGCGGTTTGACGAGCCCGATCTAAATTAAAACAATGAAAGAGTTTGCGCTCGCTCTAACGGTCGCACCGTCAACATATTATGTGAATGGTTTTTGAAATACATTTCTGATACATGTGTCGCCGATATGTGGCTGAAATATTGCCGATTCGGCGTAAAACATTCAATCAATCAACCTGGTACATATGCGGTGTATATAATGTAAAAAAGGCCCTCATTGAGTTTTTAATTGAATATTCCTGTTTGTGAATTAAGAAAACTTCACAAAAATTAACCTGTCCGTATTGATCTCAGGTTATTTCTATGACTCGCGAGCCCGTGAATTAAGATGTCAACCAGTAAGTCTGGTATATTCCCTAGTCCATTGATTTACAGAGCATAATTATAGCCCCCTCCCCTTATTGGAGAGGTACATGTAGTCGAACAAACTATTTAATTTCACTTTCAGCATTTCTTAATTTTGTTTATACGCTTTTACAGTTGAGTACCAGTTCGAAGATTTGATAGGCCAATGACTCACTAGGAAGGGGAATTATGAAACCAACCCCTTTTAAGGGGAAAATAAATCATGAATGAATGAATGTCAAAATATTTTCAAGTGACACCCCCCCCCTTCTTCTATTTAAAACGATCGATTGTCTTAATCATTGAGAAGCTTAACTTGCATTAAATTATGATGTGTTTTTAAATTTTACTGCACTTTCTAGGAATACGTACATGTATTGGTATTCATCTTTTTTTTTTATCCTTTTCCCGGAAAGGGGCGTGTGTTTGATTTGGCCAATATTATACCTGCATGTTTTAATTCATGCACTTCTCTGATATTTAAATATAAGATAAAAGTTATATAGATACTTAATAATAGTTTTTAACGATATTAGAAAGATATGGGAACAGCGGTATAGAAGCCAAGCTAAAAATGTCCTAGTTAGTAAGCCCCCCTTAAAAAAAATTAAGACCCATCGAATAAGAGGCAAGATATTTTGAGTCCGAAGTTTATTTGATATAATACAACACAGCTACGTAGCATCGTTTTTGAAAGTGGGGGGGAGGAGCCTGAGAAGAAAATACTTACCTGAAAAGTTGACAAGCAAAAAAAAAATTCGTGGGGGGGGGGGCTGACTTTTTCAATGCCAATTTTCTCCCGCACCAATTGCCTGCAGTATGAATAAAACCTTAAGGAGTGGGTCTCATCTTTGATAAATGATAACTGACCACTGGCACCTCAGTGTTACCAATTTAACACCATCAGCAAAAGTTGGTCTTGTAGAACCAGATGATGTTTATTTATGACAAATCTTATGAGTGTGTCAGGGATGGGAGTGAAAAGATGTTTGATAAGAAGTAACTGACCATTTGAATTTAATAGTGGGCTCTCAGACAATAAACTTTCAGAATGGCAGACTTTAGGCCTATAATATATACCGGTATAGAACCATTATTTCCGAATATTTACAATCAACATACCCGACTTTAATAGCACTTGTTTAGTTGCAACGTGTATATGTCATGGTCCAAAGAGCTATTTATGTATTAAAAAGGATGAATCCTCCGGAATAGACAAATTTTATATCTCTCTTTACAAGACAATTTGTGCAAATATCTTATTTCTCCGAACAAATTTCTAATTCGTCCGAACGAATTTCTAATTCGTCCGAACGAATTTCTAATTTGTCCGAACAAATATCTAATTCGTCCGAACAAATAACTTATTCGTCCGAACGAATTTCTAATTCGTCCGAACGAATTTCTAATTCGTCCGAACGAATTTCTAATTCGTCCGTACGAATTTCTAATTCGTCCGAACAAATATCTAATTTGTCCGAACAAATAACTTATTTGTCGAAACAAATTTCTAATTCGTCCGAACGTATATCTAATTCGTCCGAACAAATATCTAATTTGTCCAAACAAATAACTTATTTGTCCAAACAAATTTCTAATTCGTCCGAACGAATATCTAATTCGTCCGAACAAATAACTAATTCATCCGAACGAATTTCTAATTTGTCTGAACAAATAAAAATATTTTTTTTTACCTAGCCCTCCAGTGGCGCCGTAAAATTGTATATCTCTCTTTACAAAATAATTTGTGAAAACATCTAAATTGTCCGAACAAATATCTAATTCGTCTGAACAAATAACTAATTCCTCCGAACAAATATCTAATCCGTCCGAACAAATAACTAATTCATCTGAATGAATTTCTAATTTGTCCAAACAAATAAGTTATTTGTCCAAACAAATTTCTAATTCGTCTGAACAAATATCTAATTCGTTCGAACAAATAACTAATTCGTCCGAACGAATTTCTAATTTGTCTGAACAAATATCTAATTTGTCAGAACAAATAACTAATATTCCTCCGAATGAATTTCTAATTTGTCCAAACAAATAAGTTATTTGTCCAAACAAATTTCTAATTCGTCTGAACAAATAACTAATTCTTCCGAACAAATTTCTAATTTGTCCGAACAAATATCTAATTCGTCCAAACGATTTTCTAATATGTCAGAACGAATATCTAATTCGTCCGAACAAATATCTTATTCGTCCGAACGAATTTCTAATTTGTCTGAACAAATAATTTTTTTATTTACCTGGCCCTCCAGCGGCACCGTAGATTAGGAATTAATGACACAAGGAACTTTAAATTGTTGTTGACAACAATGAGATCCACAACAATGAGACAACTTAAGCTCCACCTCTCTGCCAAACGAGACAATGTTATTGGTTATTAAATACACTAATTGACAATTGTCAGAATTTCTATCCCATGTACATGTATATTTCAACAGAGAAAGAAAGCTGTGAAAATTTCAGAAGCTAATTATGTAACGTTGAGAGTACCACGCCTTACTGAAAGTCCAAGATAAACTGAATAAACTGAATAAACTGAATATTGTTACTATGTTTTCCAGTAGAAGAAGTAACATCAAAGCTGCAACAACTGAACGATATTCTACCAGTACCTGTTGGAAGTGGTATATTTTCGTCAGCTGTGAAAGAAAAAGCTAGCATGGCATAAGTTTCATTCAATGCTCCCTGCACTTAAGGCGAGTGTGGATGTTTTGTTTGACAATATGCAGCTTTCTGCTCTGGTTTGTCTCCAAGCAGCTGAGGAGGTGTTGAAAGATGGAACATCAGAACCCCAAAGTTCCAGTAATGCTGCTGCAGAAGGTTTGACATCAAATGAAAGAGATATTATTTCGCAGGCTTTATACTCTTTCATTGTCAAAAAAAGTTTGGTGCAATACATTCAATTATTAGATTAATTGAGAAACTGAAAGATAAGGATGGAAATTCAAAACTAATTTCTGTGAAATCAAGAGGTGGTTTAGTGCAGCCAATCTCTGCATTTCTGCATTTATAGATTTTGTAATGTTGTTGGAATTTATCTTTAGAAATTTATGTAATGCTGCAACAGTTTTATCTGTTCCTTCACTTCAACGGTTCACTGATTCTGTCTGTCAGAATGAAACTGTTGTCGACACAGACTTTTCTTCACAAGAGAAATTGATGCTTTTCGTTGTTTCTGTGTTTCATAAGGTAAGGCGTCGTGCTAAATTTAGGCAAGCCATGGAAAAGTATCATGTAAAGACAAAAACCGCTAGAAAACAGAAATCCCTTCGTAAGTCTATTGATTAGATAACCATCCTGAGAGATATAGTTCTTTGTAACCTTTGATACACCCAAAATGATATATTTATTTGTATGATTGTTACATTTGAGGGCTGTATGTTTATATGTATTTCTCTACGAAAGAAAGTAAAAAGAATCTAGATAACAATATTACTTTAATATTTTTTTTTGTGGCGGCGAGCTTTAGCTCGGCGCTAATCTAGCTATGGGGAAAATCTCTGACTGTTCACTGCTTTCTTCATGCGCCAAATAATATAGTACTTGAACGAAGCCCTCATGTTTCTGGCGTAGGAAAATATATGCCAACTTTTTGCATTTATTCTATTTAAAAGTACATTTTGAATATGCATGTTAGTCATTTATTTCATTCTATTACATTCTGAACTTGTTTGTCTGGCGTCAAACAGTACTGGATTTAGCCAAGACTTGTGGGTCAAGTCTTTCAGAAGATTATGGAGATAACTCATCTTGGAAACTTAATTCATATTATTCTATATTTCTTAACCATGGGGATTAATAGAACCATGCTAAACACCCAAACAAACTAAAGCATTGGACCTTATTATTATCTCATTATACATTACACGTTATATAACATTTGGCCAATCTGTTATGCATCAATATCATTCATCCACATCCAGTAAAGCTTTTCAGGTCAACGTTATCAGATTAACTAGTACTAATAGATGTTTATTCACTGCATATACAGTCTTTCTGCCTTTAGAATTACACATGTTCCTAACTTTGCAGACGTTTGATTTAGTCATAGTTTAAAAATTTGAGAAAAATGATGATAGTAGATAAAATTTTTCTGTGTTTATAATTAGAAAGATTTTATCTCATTTTTAACAAGTAAATAGTACAATGTATTTTAAAAAGAAATACATGTATCATAATTCTCCAAACTGTTCACCAAATAATGTTTAGATTTGTAAAATGTATGATGTAACTTTTTCTTTCAAAATTAAATAAGCATTGAGGGGTGCACAACCAAAAATTTCAGGGACGCACAAACTAGGAATTTTTTATCAAGCAAATAAGTTAATATAAATATGTTATTTTTTACATGACATTTGGGACACAGGCATAAAGTAGCTATGTTTTCTATAGCATATATAATTATATATCGGCAAAAAATGAGGGGTTCCCTCCTCTTCATGTTTCCTACGGCCATAAAAAAAGAAAATTACAAGTAATTAAAATACAGTATAATTCTATGTAGAATAAATTCATCTCCAAGCTTTATTTCATGTAGGTACAACTGGATCCAATTTTTATTATTAGCAGAATAATTTATTTTTGGACTCAGAATTATGTTGATAACACTGAATTCAAAATTTTTTAGGTTCTTCATATAATACATGTAATAAATTTTGCTCACGTCAGACAAGCTTTTTAAGGGGATGAAGGACCTTTAGCTGAAAAAAATACCTGTCATTTAATTTTTTTCATATTTTGTATATAATGACATCTGGAGACAGAAATTTACGACTTTTTTAGGACAACTTAAACCATAAAAAAATTAATTTGCAAAAAATCCTATCATTCAATATTTGAAAATTTACGTCGAAGTTCAAGGTCGTCATTGTATTGATTGACTGTAAATATATCGATTGGTGAAGCTGAGCTCAATATTGCACGGGGCAAAGTTAAACGAGTTATGATCATGAGAAAAACGTGTCGTGTTTACATTTCTCGAGTACATGAAAACCCACTATGACGTCACACATTCCTGAAATAAGCGAAATAAGACAAACCCACAGAACTTTTCCGTCAACAACCATGTAAAAATATTTTTTGCGTTCTGAAATATACAAAATACCCTACCATGTACATATTCTGGCCCGTTTTTATGATTTTATACTACCCGTTTTTACCGTGTATGATCTTACTGAACTAAGAGATCCACTATGACGTCAAAGACGCACTGGACGCGCAGAGTAGGAAAACGGCAGAATGGATTAATCTATTCCGTAATTTGATAATATTTGCAAGAAATTTTGAATGTTTTCAAATATTTTTATACTAGATGGTGAACGCAAACAAACAGTCAAAAAAATTATACAAGTACTGTGGTTTCAATCTCGTTTTGTACATATTTTATCAGAGATTATGACGTAAATCAACTGAGTCAACTGAGTCACGTGACTATACATCCCCTTAAGAAAGCTAATACTTGTTATGATTTACTTGTAGTACTTGGGCTTAAATAGTCTTGTTCAATGATTCCTTGCACTTCCTTATTGGGGTCATGTAAAGGCTGTATCCATTTTTAGTTCTTCTGAGCCAAAGGCTCAAAGAGCTAATGCTATGGCCATTTGTGCGGTGTGCGGTGTGCATAAACTTTTTAGAATATGGGGTATAACTCAGGAACCCCTTGGCCAATAGGTACCAAATTTGTCACAGGGTATCCTTGGCCCAAGGGCTACCATTTGTACTAAAATAAGGGTTGGGACCCTTAAACAAGGGGAGATAATCAGGAAAACAAAACCAAAAGCACTGGTTGCTAAAAAATCTTCTCCATAACCACCAGGTAGATTTTCACCAAACTTATGTACAAGGATCAAAATATGTCGAAGATTAAAATTTGCATGGGGAATTACCCTAGGGCGTGGTCTCAAGGTCACTTCAAAGTTGACCTAAATTTACAATTACTACTTTTTGAACTTTATGACTTATCCTTTTAAGAACATTAAATCTCATTATTTCAGACATTGGGAGGTTTAGAATCATCAAATCTTGTACTTTGATGCATCTAGGGACCTTAAAACATATTCATAAAAAAGTAGGTCACTGTGACCTTCTTTTTGAATTTTGCTGACATTTGTTTTCAAATGGTTTAAATTGCATAATTTGATTACCTTCAGACCTATGATCATCAAACTTGGTCTGTAGATGCATCTTGGGTCTTCGAAAAATGTCGACCAAAATATAGGTTACGATGACCTACTTTCGACATTTTATGCCTTTATTTAAGTATCTTAGGTATTTATTGGCTTAGATTCATCAGACTTTGTGAGTGGATGCATGTTTAGTTTTCGGAGAGTGACGACCAAAAAGTAGGTCACGGTGACCTACTTTTGACATTTTATGGCTTTATTTAAGTACTGTGGTTTCATCAATTTTCGTTGGCATCAATTTTAGTGGATTTTATAAAAACAAGGATTTCGAGGATACGTAATTTCGCATTGCCTATACAAATAAATAGCATATTTCTTTATTCATTGAACATTTGAATTCGTGGATCTGTTAAAACAACGAAATACTCGAAAATTGATGCTCAACGAATATTAATGAAACCACAGTATCTCCTGTACTTACATGTATTGACTTAGAATTATCAAACTTTGTGAGTTGATGCATCTTGCGTTTTTGATGAGTGACGACCAAAAAGTAGGTCATGGTGACCTACTTTTGACATTTTGTGGCTATACAAACTTTGTCAGTTGATGCATCTTGGGTTTTCGGAGAATGTCGACCAAAAAGTAGGTCACAGTGACCTACTTTTGACATTTTATGGCTATATTTAAGTATCTCAGGTACTTATTGGCTAAGAATCATCAAACTTTGTCAGTTTAGGCATCTTGGGTTTTCAAAGAATGTCAACCAAAAAGTAGGTCACAGTGACCTACTTTTGAATATCTCAGGTATGTATTAGCTTAGAATCATCAAACTTTGTCAGTTTAGGCACCTTGGGTTTTCGGAGAACGTCGACCAAAATGTAGGTCACTGTGACCTACATTTGACATTTTATGGCTATATTTAATTATATCTGGTACTTACTGGCTCAGAAATATCAAACTTTGTCAGTTTAGGCATCTTACGGTTTCATTGAATGTCCAACAAGAAGTAGGTCACGGTGACCTACTTCTGAATATATCAGGTACGTATTGGCTTAGAATCAGCAAAATTTGTCAGTTTAGGCATCTTCGGTTTTTGGATAACGTCGACCAAAAAGTAGGTAACTGTGACCTACTTTTGACATTTGATGGCAATATTTAATTATCTCTGGTACTAATTGGCTTAGAATCATCAAACTTTGTCAGATGATGCATCTTGGGTTTTCAGAGAATGTTGACCAAAAAGTAGGTCATGGTGACCTACTTTTGATTCACTGTGACATACTTATGGTATTTTATAATTATATTATAATATCTTTAGTCTTAACTGGCTAAATATTATCAAACTTTGTAAGTTGATGCATTTTGGGTTTTTTAATACATGTACTAATAGAGTTGGAGGTTTCTAATAGAAGTGATAGATTGTACAGTTTATCAGAAGAGCGATTCAAGGCCCTTGGGCCTCTTGTTAATGCTTTTATTTCATAAATGCTTAAAACGGGATATTCTAGATACATATGTATACAACTAAACTCATAAGATTCTGTAAACATATGCATACTTTTAAACATGCATGCTTGAAAATCCAAAAATTTCACAGTATCACTGCCATATCTAAAGCGGGATGCCATTGTGGCCCTTCAGGCCTTTGATTTTATATTTAATACCTTTTAATGCGTTTCAATGGGCTGTTGGATACAACTGTTGGTCTCTTCTCCCCATTTCTGCCAGCTGTATTTCCCTTCGGATTAACAGTAAATGCAAGATCCCTTTGCAATATCGCAGTTGGTTTTCTTGATAACTGAAATTATTAATAATTTGTAATAATGATTGTTGCTTATGTATTGTTTTTTTTTTAAAAATAATTAGAAGTATACAGAAATTATTTGATTAACTATATTTCTCCATCTTTTTTTTAATCTGATGATGAAAGAATAATAGTGCCAATGTGACTCAGGTAAGCACAATGCCCCATGGTCCTCTTGTAGTGAATAGAATTAATGAAGTTAGTTGTAACAGTCACACATTTTACTCGAACCTGAACTGATGAGCAGTGGGGTTGTCGTGCCGTGATCCAAGGCCACGGTGTCTCCCAAAATAATCTTCAAGTGGATCCTGGCAGAAGTCGTGGCTTAACACATATGGTAGTCCTTGGCCTAACAGGTACTTAGTTGCCTCTATGAAAGCATTGACTGTAAATTCCAAAGCATATTCATGATATATTTTTCCTGATTTAAAATTCTGACATTTTTAGTTCTTGAATTTCTTCTTTTTTCATGAATACAAATTTGAGAACAAGGCTATGTGACTTGGAAATACCATTTTTCATTCATTATGCATGAAAAAGGTAATTTTTGCTAAATTGATTGTGAAAAGTTATGTAATGACATAGACATATATAATATTAGTTCTGAACTTCATGTGCTTCACCTGTCATAACAATCCCCTCATATGTTTGATATGACAGGAACACTTTGTTTTGTTCAGATTTCGAAAATCCTTGTCTGTTTTTTACTGCCGTCATCCACTGCTCCAGATATCCAAGGAATTCTGTTTGCAGGAACTGAATGACAAAATCAATGTTTAAGTTATTGAATAAGTCAAATATAGATTAAAAGTGACCTACATAGCAAGTGAAGTGATACCTGAAATCTTTGATCATTTTGTACTTTGTAAGGAGCCAGATCCGGTTTCCGAACACGGACAGACTCTTGCAGTGAACGGCCATTCAGGCAGTCAAAGAATCTGTCGACCAGGGAGAAGAATTTTGCAGTTTCAGACATCACTGGTCCATAGTATCCTGCCATGACTCTTGAAACAGAGTCACTTAAAACCTAAACTTATCATTAATCAACTCTTATTAATGCAAATCAAACCATTCAACATATTATTAAATGAAAGTTAACCGGTAAGAACAGTTTTTTAAACCCAATGTTCTCACCTGGGCTGCAAGTCGCACACTCATAGTAGAAGAAGGCCGGGGTCAAGTATACATGGTCATATCCCAATTTAGTTCTGTACAGATGCCCTTGAGTATCATCTCTATAAATTTGTTCAACATGAGTCCATAAGATGTTTTTGTTGTTGTTCTGGAATAATAAACAGTATTCCAGTTTTATCTTAGTTTAACAATATGACTAACAGACATATGTAGGATTGAACGGCATCCTATTTTGAACATGATTTTTTGTTTTGATTTTGATCAATGATTGGAATTTATTGTGAACAAGATACATATTGTGACATATTGGTAGATCCACAAACATGACAAACCCAAAGATACTTTGTTCCCCCAGGCTTTGATTTGTTGATGTTGTTTCGGATAGTTTTGATTAAGTGTGGGGCATCAGAAATGAAATACATGTTTCCACTCTCTGCTGAGAATTGGTTATCGGCTTTGTAGACCACAGCCTCATTCCCTACTCTATGTAGTCTGTACAGGCGTTGATTTGGTGACGCTTTGTCACTGGTGAATGAAATCACCTATGTCATAGATGCTATTTTAGAAATACAAGTACATAAACCAATGTTACTTTTATGCAAGTTCACATTAAGAAGATCGAGATATACCAGACCTTTAGTCCAGATGTCTCTAGATAAGCAACAGCTCTCCATAAAAGAGGATAAAGGACATCAGCTGTTGCAGTTTTAGTTGGGAAGTGACCAATGGACATCTTGATGTGGGAATTAATGCCCACCACCATGAACACAAGGACATGTGAGGCAATTCTGTTGATTTCATCCTTCAATAAACCATGGAGTACATGTAATTGGTAATTAAAAATCTTGATATATGAAATATTAAATGGTCAGAAGCATACCCAGTATGTCATGTTCAGTATGTCAAGGTCATTTTATTTAGAGATTAACATTATGCTTAAATGGTTTGCAGAGTTTCTGTACAAGACACACAATTTTAAATAGACTGATACAATTGTAACTAAAAAATTGGTTTGAGCGAGTTGCGAGTTGTATATTAATTTACATATTGAAGTAAACCTCATCAACTTCCATGAATCTGGGTTTGTAAAGCCTATGACCTGGTCACTTCGTCTATCAAAGACAAGATCTTCCTTTATTTTCATCTCATCATGTAAGAGTGCTATGTATATCTCTTCTCTGGGGGTAAGTTTTCGGCAATCTTTTTCAACTCCTTGAAAATAATGCTGTTTTTTTATTCTTATTTTTCTTTTTTTTTTTTCAAAGAAGGCATTTAACAAAGTTTTCTCTTATAAATTCCTTGCAAATGTATTTTAGTGCTACTTCATTTAATAAAATTCTGGAAAATATTTTCATTTAAATATTCTAAACCTTAAATGCTTGTGTCTGAAAACCAGACTTGGGTTGAATAAAGTTTGTGTAGTCTCTCAGTGTGGATTTATTTGGGAGTCACAAAATGCTAGTTTCCTTAAGAGCTTCATATGCCCTTGAACTTTGGTACTGCAGATAGGTGGCAAACCTTATAATCATGGGATGCCACCTCATTCCTGATAAAACATTAAATAGATGGATTAGGTACATAATTGGCAAGATTAACTTTTGGAAATAATTTCTAAACAGCCTTTTTTTATGGAAAATTTCACCTTTCTCCTACAAGACCCTGCTATATGAAAATAATTTCTTGCTTTGAATTTTTCTTTTATCTTTTCAACATGGAAATATGCACATTGGTTACATGTATGTTCATGAAGTTAAGCTTTAGTTTCATCTAAAGTGAGTTCAAAGTATGCAAAAGACAATTAAGACTACGGTTTGTCCTTTTCCATGCATAAAATAACATAACAAGGTCAGTTTGGGTTAAAAAAAAAAAAAAACAAGAGGCCCAAGGGCCTTGAATCGCTCTTCTGATAAATTGTACAATCCATCACTTCTATTTGAAGCCTCTTACTCTAAGTATCATAAGATGCATGAACTGACAAAGTTTGATGATTCTTTGCCAGTTAGGACTGAAGATACTTCAGTATAGCTATAAAATACCATAAGTAGGACATGGTGACCTACTTTTTGATTTAAAACTTTCTGAGGACTCAAGATGCATTAATTGACAAAGATTGATGGTTCTAAGCCAATACTTACCTCAGATATTAAAGTAGGTCACTGTGACCTTCTTATGGTTGACATTCTCCGAGGACCAAAGATGCATCAACTATCAGAGTTTGATGATTCTAAGCCAATAAGGATCAGAGATACTTAAATAAAGCCATAAAATGTCAAAAATAGGTCACCGTGACTTACTTTTTGATCGACATTTTCCGAGGGCCCAAGATGCATCAACTGATAATGTTTGATGATTCTAAGCCAATAAGTTTCTGAGATAATTAAAAGTAGGTCACTGTGACCTACTTTTTGGACGACATTCTCTGAAAACCCAAGATGCCTCAACTAAACAATGTTTGATAATTCTAAGCCAAAAAGTACTTAAAATATAACCATAGAATGTCAAAACTAGGTCACAGTGACCTACTTTTTGGTTGACATTCTCCGAAAAACCAAATTGCATCAAATGACAAAGTTTGATAATTCTAAGCCAAAAAGTACCTAAGATACATAAATATAGCAATAAGATGTCAAAAGTAGGTCACCATTACCTCATTTTTGGTCAACATTTTCAGAGCGCTCAAGATACATCAACTGACAATGTTTCATGATTCTAAGCCAATAAGTACCTGAGATAATCAAAAGTAGGTCATTGTGACCTACATTTTGGTCGACATTCTCTGAAAACCCAAGATGCCTCAACTGACAACGTTTGACAATTCTAGGCCAAAAAGTACCCAGGATACTTAAATATAGCCATAGAATTCAAAACTAGGTCACAATGACCTACTTTTTGGTGGACATGTTCCGAAAACCCAAGTTGCATCAACTGACAAAGTTTGATGATTCTAAGCCAAGAAGTACCTAAGATACTGAAATATAACCATAAAATGTCAAAAGTAGGTCACAGTGACCTACTTTTTGGTCAATATTCTCCGGAAACTCAAGTTGTATCAACTGACAGAGTTTGATGATTATAAGCCAAAAAGTACCTAAGATACTTAAAATATAGCCATAAAATGTCAAAAGTATGTCACCGTGACCTACTTTTTGGTCAACATTTTCCGAAAACCCAAGATGCATCAACTGACAAAGTTTGATGATCATAGGTCTGAAAGTATTCAAAATATGCCTTTTAAACAATTTGAAAATTTCAAAAAGTAGGTCACAGTGACCTACTTTTTCATAAATGTGTTTTAAGGCCCCAAGATGCATTAACTTACAAGATTTGGTGAATCTAAACCTCTCAGTACCTGAAATAATGGGATTAAATGTTTTAGAAAAGATGAGCCATAAAATTCAAAAAGTAGGTCACAGTGACCTATTTTTAAGTTGAAGGACCGAAGATGCATCTGCTGACAAAGTTTGATGACCATAGGCCTTAAAGTGTCCAAAATATGCCTCCAAATCAATTTGAAAACAAAAGCCCGTAAAATTTAAAAAGTATGTCACCGTGACCTACTTTTGTGATACCATGATGTGAAGTCCCAAGATGCATCAACTTACAAGATTTGATGATCCTAGTCTTTATAGTATGCAAAATATCAACGATTCATTAAGTGAAAATTTTGATTAAATTTGAAGTGATCTTGAGACCATGCCCTTTGCCCCAGGTCATGCCTTGAACAATTTTTAATCTTCAACGAACCTGAACCTTGTATGTAAGTTTGGTGAAAATCTGCCTGGTGGTTCTGAAGAAGATTTTTTAGCAACCAGTACTTTTGGTTCTATTTTCCTGATTATCTCCCCTTGTTTTAGGGTCCCAACCCTAGTTTTAGTAGAAATGGTAGCCCTTGGGCCAAGGATACCCTGTAACAAATTTGACAATGATTGGCCAAGGGGTTCTTGAGTTATGGCTCATATTCTGAAAAGTTAACGCACATTGCACACCGCACAAATGGCCATAGCATTAGCTCTTTGGGCCTTTGGCTCAGAAGAGCTAAGAACTAAAAATTTGTACTGAAAGCACCCAAAATAAGTATTGGATCAAAAAGTGAAATATTAGGTCACATTGGCATTATGTAACAAAGAATCTGTGAAAATCTCATTTAATTAAATTTCATTTAGTGGCCCAGGAGGAGTTGCAGATAAGACATGGGTTCTCCTAAAGCATAACAGACAGATGGACGGATGGACACCCTGATCACTCTATACCCTCCCACTTTTTGAGCAGGGGTTATGTATACATGTACCTTTTGGACTTTTTGAGAAGGCTTTTTTTTGTTCTTTCCAAAACAGATCCATTAGATTGTTGCCTGGCGTTTTTGACTCTAAAGATGCAAAAAGTCCTTCACCTACATCAGCTGTCACCACTGCAGTGTCATCCTGTTTTAAAGACTTTAAGACTTTTTGTAATTTTCTGTTCCCCTCCCTTGCAGCTTTTACTTCTTCGATAAGATTACTTTGTGACAGTAAGGCCAAGGGAGTATTGGGATGCAATTGTCTACTATCACATTTTTGTCTCTCTTTAAGATCCTTAAGCAAGTTTTCGCAATTATCACAGAGGCAAAGCTTTGTTGCACCTGAGCAGCTATGAGCCCGTAAAATGGCAGTGGTAATTGGCTTACCATCTCTAATGGTTTTTGAAACAAACCTATACCCTTCTGAGCTCCTCAGCTTCTCCTCGGGAAATTCAGAAAGACCAGGGCATTTTACAAGGTCATCGACTGTTTTAAGATAAGATGCCAATGACACTTTCTCCACCGAACTGGCCAAGCCTCGGACAAATACCTCTGATAAATTAAAGGAATTTAAATAGAGAAATATGTTATTAGCCGGGTTTATTGCTAAAGAGCAATTGCCGGCTTATGTGATCCTGTTCAAGGCAGGATGTTAACCCAATAGTCGCCATTTTAAAGTTACGTGCAAAAATATAGTTCTTACTCTCAACCGCTTTTGAGATAATACAAACGCTTAATAAAGCAACAAAAATAAAACGAAGTTTTATCTATAGATATAAAATAAACATTAGTAGTAATGACTTTGAAAACTTCTTAAGTCAAAGAAAATAGTTCATTAGCGTAAGGATTTTTGATAATCAGTGTTACCGTAGTTCTCTACACATACGAGGTATAGCAGGAGAGGGAACCAGACTGTCCTGTTTGTTTACATTCAGCTGCGGTACCAGATTAATTCTGATTCTGACAAAATCGGACCATGGTATTAGGATTGAAAAACTCACTGTCAGTGTCTTATCATTTATATTGATACAGTTTTTAAATAATTTTTTCATCAGAAATATAAACATGATTCATGTAAGAAATCCATTCTACTCTGTAAATGATCCTGGCTCTCTGTAACTTCTGAGTACTTTGATTTTTAAAATACATGACATTGTGTGTTTCTAGAAAACTTTTATTTAGGTCATTGGACATGCTCTAGGGCACAGTCAATAATCTAGTAAAACCAAGAAGCATAATTTCTCTTATGCTTAACCATTTATAATAGAATATTATTGATAGAAAGATTATTTATTGATAGACAGAAAGCACCTGCTTTGTGTCTATTGATCATGATTTAGCCTTTCAATGTTCATCATAGAACCTTCTAATTCAATACTACAGCTTTACTTTGACAGATGAATTATGTGAGAATGAAATATATGTAGGTTATCTGTTGATGGTCCAGCATTAGCCTGACAAGTAGAAAAGTAAATTAGAACTTTTGTAGTGAAAATCACAGTTTTTCATTTAACATAAATTTTCTACACTGAGAATATGATTATATGTCAAGTCAAAAGGCTTAAGGAAGATGCAGAGTAATCATTAATTTGCATTTTGAGAAATTTGAAAATTCCTCAAGTATAAAAAGAAACAAGATGTATTTGTGAAAAACTATGTGCCCGGCGGCAACAAAGTTCGAAAAATCTATTCTTAGCATATTGGTCACAGGCAAGGTCACAAGGTCATTGACCTTGGTGTCATTTGAAAGAACTTAATCGGTGGAGTATGCATACCAAATATGAATTTCCTATCTCCTATGGTTCAAAAGTTATGGTAAAAAGTGTAAAAAGCTATTTTAAGCATATAGGTCACAGTCAAGGTCACAAGGTCATTGACCTTGATGTCATTTAAAAGGACTTTATTAATGGAGTAAGTATACCAAATATGAAGTCCCTATCTCTTATGGTTCAAAAGTTATGACAAACAGTGGAAAAAAACTATTTTAGCATATAGGTCACAGTTAAGGTCACAAGGTCATTGACCTTGATGTCATTTGAAAAGACTTTATTAATGGAGTAAGTATACCAAATACGAAGTCCCTATCTCCTATGGTTCAAAAGTTATGACAAACAGTGGAAAAAACTATTTTTAGCATATAGGTCACAGTCAAGGTCACAAGGTCA
>PRKT01001181.1:46648-65739 GCA_003671525.1 Saccostrea glomerata | reverse complement strand
CCCCCCCCCCCCCCTCAATGGTACCCCTAACCCTAAAGCCTTGAAATTCACAATTCTTGAGATTAAGGGCCTTGATCATCATAAGCATATAGGGAGTTCATCTGCTTCATACCCAGTGACACAGAAAAAGATTTTCAAAGAATTCATGTATTTTCACTATATAATCAATAGAGCCCCACCCTTACACCAGAACCCCTGACCCTGGGGCCATAAAATTCACAATTATAGTAGAGGCACTCTTGCTAATCATAACTATACACTTAATTAGTTTATTTAATACCTAGGAGCAGAGAAGAAGATTTTCAAAAAGTTCATGTATTTTCACAATATAATCAATAGAGCCCCGCCTTAACACCAGAACCCCTGACCCTGAGGCCATAAAATTCACAATTTTGGTAGAGGCACTCTTGCTCATCATGACTATGCACTTAGTTAGTTAATTTAATACCTAGGAGCAGAGAAGAAGATTTTCAAAGAATTCATGTATTTTCACTATATAATCTATTATAGTGCCCCGCCTTAACACCAGAAATCCTGACCCTAGGGCCATAAAATTCACAATTTTTGTAGAGGCACTCTTGCTCATCATAACTATGCATTTCTTTGTTTTTTTTATTCCCAGGAACAGAGAAGAAGATTTTCAAAGAGTTCATGTATTTTAACTATATAATCAATAGAGCCCGCCCTAACACCAGAACCCCTGACCCTGGGGCCATAAAATTCACAATTTTGGTAGAGGCACTCATGCTCATTATAACTATGCACTTAAGTAGTTTATTTAATACCCAGGAGCAGAGAAGAAGATTTTTAAAGGAATAATGCATTTTCACTATATACTTATTAAGCCCCACCCTAGCACTAGAACCCCTGACCCTGGGGCCATGAATTTCACAATTTTGGTAGAGGACTCAATGCTGATTACAATCATGCAAACAGTTTGACGGCTTGATGTCCAGGAGTAAAGAAGAAGATTTTTAAAGATTGCATTAATTTTATTGGTTTTGGCCCCACCCCTCAGGCCCCAGGGGGGCAGGGATCATGAAATTCCAATTTTTGTTCCCCTTCACCCATCGATGATTTGTGCCAAATTTGGTTGAAATTGGTTCTGTGGTTGCATAGAAGAAGCTGAAAATGTTCAAATGTTAACGGACGACGACGGACGCAAACAGATAGCAATAGGTCACCTGAGTTTACTCAGGTGACCTAAAAAAAGAAAAGAAAAAACAAAATAAGAGGCCCATGGGCCAAAGTGCTCAACCAAGTCATCGGCTGTAACTGTTCTCGAGAAAAAAATTTAATATCAATATTAATTTTCTCTTTTCACATTTTTCTCTCAATTCATGTGAAAATTTTGAGTCCATCACCACCCCCTTCTAGAATCTAGGAATCAGGTTTAAATTAAATTATTCTTAATTTAATCTAGGGCTGCCACGATATCATTAGGAATAACATTGCTTGAAAGTGAAGTTTTCTTCATACATTCATGAAAAATTGATCCTGCTTTTATACCCTATATAACCCCAGGGTCTGTAACTTAAAACAGACTATACTTTACCTCGGAATGTTCACTCAATATCAAATTATCTCATTTACTGAATAATCTAATTAATTAGCATGGCTCTACTACTATATATATACTGAAGATCAGAAGATAGACAAATTGTGAGTCAGAATCGGGAATATAAATGAAAATATTATTTTTAGTAACACAAACCTCCAAAAAACACGCAGACAGAGAAGTCATCACTGATGACCACTCTTTTGCAAATCTGTCCCACTGAATGGTCATATTGCCCAAGGACAAGAAGTGACAGGTTGTATTTTAACACAATCCAGTCTTCACATTTCTTAGCATCACTACAAACTTCTTCCAAATTGTAGTATACGGCTCTCTCTGGTACAACTGGTAACTGACGCTGAGTCTATAAATTTCAAGAAAATATCTATGATCATACAAATGCACATTTAACTTACAGAAATTATTCTTTCAAGAACATTCATAAGAAACTAATCAGTAAAACCTGTTTCATTAAAACATGTGCGTGCAATAGAATTCAGTTGAAACAAGCAAGCAATTCATATTATACATGTACGAGGGCCGTTCAAAAATTACGCGGACTGGGCTATTATTTACTCTTACAGACGTCATATAGTTATGAAATTTCACAGAAATATGTATCCCAAAGATTTCAATAAATTTTGAGCAAAATTTCTGTATTTAAAAAAAAATCTACGAAAATTATCGGTTTGTTGATGTCGCTGATGGAGAGGTACGGAGTACGCCAAAAAATTTGAAGGAAAAGCATGTGGAATCCAAAATTTAACTCATTAATGTTCTATAATTCGTGATATATTTCGACAATTTTCTCAAATGTATCTTTAAATTGTTTTGTTGTTATGTATTAAGATTTTTCACATGATATTTGAAGTACTAACAGAAATATAGTGATTATTCTCCGATGCGATTCCCGTGAAAACGACTGTGAAAATGACGTCTCCTGAATTGACGACGCACCACACTTTTGTTAAATTACGAGTAATGCTCAAGATATCCCCAACATAGATTCAAAATATGCATAATAAACATGTAGTAAACTTGGGTATTTGCGACTTTCATCAACAAATAGCAAAATTAAATTTTAGACCGTAAGGCCTCTGTAAAAAGCCTATACGTGAGGACGGGAAGAAGATTATCGACAAAAACTTGATCCGGACTGTAAAGAACGTGATTGAGAGTCACCAATATTACACTATATCTCATAGATACCTGCAAGCAGTTTTTGGTTTAAAAACAAAAAAAGAATATTCTTTACTCGTTTAATAGATTTTAAGATTGACAAGAAATGGTGTTTGGATTTTGAGTAGATAAGGTAAATACACTGTACAGGTACTCTTGGGAAAATGTTGAGAAAATAAAAGCTCAATCACAAATTTTTTTTATATTGCCTGTGATGTTGAAGATTTTGCTGCTCCGTGACTTATTGATATGTCCTGATAAGTAACTCAAAATTAAAACCAATTTACAACATTTTGATACGAAATTTTGAAGACCGTATAAGTAAAGATTCTTTTATATTATGTTTGGCATTTCACCCGATTATGTCGTCGAATATTTTTTCTGTGCAAAAACGTGTAATTTTTGAACGGCCCTCGAATATATACTAACTGGAGCTTTCCTCGGTGGTGGACAAGGAGTCTCTATTGATTTTTTGGGCATGTATAGGGTTGGTAAACTTCCTGGAACAAGCTTATATCCTTTCCCTGTTAAAAAAGTCATGTGATGGTAAAATTCTTGCAACAATCTAAATATAAATAAACTTTCCCTGTTGAAGAAGTAGTATTTAAGACAAGAGTTGTGTGATTTGTTCACAATAACATTTCACTGATTCGCCACCGGTAACAATGTTGTGAAGTACATAATAAATAATAAACAATTGATATAATAGACTTGCAATGGTGAGGGGTAACGTCAGTTACAACCCACCTGAGCTGTGCACCTCGAACGGGACAGGTGTCGATAGACTTCTGTATGGTTCCAGGGTAAATTCACAACTGACTATTATTAGAACGTAAACACTTGTTGTGTAATAAATTGTAACCTGAACCCGACCTCTTTTCTAAGAAATTCCTCCCCATTTTAATTGAACCCAAGGTATGACACAAACCAGAATATCCGACTTGATGCCATTTAAATATAAAAATTAAATGCTAATATTAAAAACAATACAATATAATCTTAAATCTTAAGCCTATTTAAATATCATTTGTGGAGCATCCCAATAACCAGCTGTGATTTTCTTCATCTCTCTAATGTATTTCTCCTGAAATATGATACAGTTTTTACTAACTAATTGATTTTATATGAAATATCACTTTCTCTTTCTTCCTTTAAGTGTTCTTGAATTTGATTAATTATGAATTAGTATCATTAAAAAATCAAAAAGAATAAAATTGGTGTACAAATCTGTATTATAATGTGATACGTCCTCATAAAAAGATAAAAATAAAGTGCCCCGCCACAGCATGATACGCCCGTCAAATATTGTTCAACAATAATAAATAGGTTAGGATGCAAGAAAATCAGGTAGCCTTGATTAACAGATTGACACAGATTTCAATGATCTAATTTCCATTTCTTATCATACATCTCTAAGAGACTTGCAGTGTAGGGATTGATTATAACAAATACATCATATAACTCTAAACTGGTTGTGTTAGAGCATAACAAATATCCATCTGCAGCTTACTTAAACTTAAATTGTTTATTGCATATTTTATGAAATAATAGAAATGCTACAGATAAATAAAAAAAATCAAACATAAATTATAATTTCTTCAGACTATAAAATTTTAAGTGAGACATGACTGCAATTTGTTGCAAATATATATAAAAATTGAAATATATATTTTTTTCTCAATGAACACATGTATATCAATAATTAGTTTTAATTATATTATACAATACTAATTTAGTTTTAATCATACACTAAAACATAAATTTGTTTTAATTACATTACACCAGTTGGAAGATCTTTACCTGGACTAGCTATCAAGAACTCTTAATTAACACAAGCAACTATGAGGCCATTTCTTTTTGCCCAACTCTCAAGAGATAAATTAAGATAACAGCTGTGTCAGATCTAGAGTTGCTCTTAGCTCCTGACAATCAACTCATTAATTTCTCTCTAATTTGACATGCAAGTTTCTGCTATCAAAATTCTTCTTGACCAGTGCTTGATAATTAGTCCCATGGGACAAACTGAATTTCTCTCAAAGCATAAACATTTGTTACAGATTGCTGTAAAGTATATATAATGAAAAAATAAGTTTTTACTTAATTTAACATTTTTTAATAAGGATACAACTATACTTTTACATTTTTTAGGATTATGAAGTTTAAAATTTAAAAGACTTAGTTTTTAAAAAAAATTCACTTAAATTATAGGTCACAGTGACCTTGAAATAGGCCGCGACACACCTTCTACTTTAGCTGTATACTTTTGCCAAGTTTGAAAGCTCTAGGTCTCATAGTTTTCTAGTTATGAGCCGGACAGGACTTTTCCATATTTGGCTATAGCATCTTTATTAAAGGTCAGAGTGACCTACTTTTTGTGCAAGACACACCTTCTACCCAAGATGTATCAGCTGACAAAGTTTGGTAACTCTAGGCCTTATAGTATTAAAGTTATGAGCTGGACACGAGAAAAGCTAACAGACGGACAGACAGACAGACAGCTAGACAGACAGACGGACGGACACGAAGCCTATAACATAATACGTCCCGTCTTAAGACGGGCGTATAAAAAATCATAGTGAAAGACAGTAGTTACCAGTAGCAACGTACTTAATATTATATTTCTGCTGAATCAATCCTGTATATAGATTTTAAAAATGCATATGTTAACTGCAGAAGAAATATCTGAAAGAACTATATGCGGTATATTGCATATATTTGCCCCCACAAAAGTCAAATTTTGAAAACTTCCTGAAATGTGCTGAATTCAATAAATTGTATGAGAAATATAAATTAACAGAAAATATTATAGTGTCAAAGCAGTGTATTCACAATTTTGGTTTTTATGATGTCACAAACTAGTCCGATTTTATATCCTTTTTCAGAAAGAGGACAAAATGGACAAAATTTCAACAATTTTAGCTTTAAAATTTATAGAGCGCAAGTTTGTTCAGGAACAATATTTACATATTTCATTGATATTATCATTCTACACATTATATCAAAATATTGATCCTGAACACACATGCGCTCGGTGACTTTTAATCAAAATATCGACGAAATATGTACATTTTTCTGTAAAATTCATAAAAAACTAAAATGTACGTCATGTTTGTGACGTCATTACGTAGATATGGCGTCATTACTTATGAAAATATTCAGTGCTTTGAAGTCAACATATACTCCCCTGTTTAAGAACTTAATAAAATTTATCTCCATCAAAGTTTGATTTGGGGGGCAAATATTGGTTATTACCGAATAAAGTTCTTTGACTTTGGATTATGCATCAGAAATCCGAAACATAATCTTAAGTGTCCCAAGAGATGCTGAAAATATAAGAGTTGTAAATTAATGAATCCGCTATTTCCCCAACAACTATGTCCCACCTTTGTACAGTTGGTCCTATCCTTAACATCACCTTTTTTGCTACTTTAGTTTTGATGATGTTATGTTTATGCTTAACTGCAACTTTGAATTTTACTCTTGGACGAGGCCTATCTGAGGTGTCTGAAAAGGTTGAAGAGTGGCCTACATCTTCAACCTGCTGAAGTTTAAAGAATTTGACTGAAATGTTAGTAACATGTGTCTAAATTTTGGATGTTTTTTGTCAAAGTGACCTCCTTGATCACACTTAATGTAAGTTTGTCTACTTTGGTTATTTGATGGAGATCTAACTCTTGCATTCTCTCTTCTGTTTGATCTGTCATTGTTTTTTGACTCAAGGATTTTAAAATTTTGAGAATATCTTGAATGTTAGTTTTTATTTCTCTTGTGTCGTCTTCTAATCTTTTGACCCTTGGTTCTAGCGTTGACACTTTTGTTTTTTCTGTGTATTGTGTTGATGTTTGTTTTGCGATGGCAGCTTTTAAGTATTCTGTTGCAATGTCTAATGTGGGTGGGTCTTTCTCCATTGCAGTGAGAGCAGCTTGTTTGTTTGTACATCCCTTTAGAAATGCATCTACTGCTACAGTTTGCTGGCCATTTTCAGGTGTGTCAGGATATCCATTTTTTGTCATTTCTAAGACATTGTCTGCAAATTCTTTAACTGACTCCTCAGGACTCTGTTTGATGTCTTGAAGTTTTCTTCCTATAAGAGGGAGGTCTTTCTTTCCAGATCTGTTATCAATATGGGAGAAAGGTTTCCATTCATTCTTTCCATCAAATGTTGACATTTTTGGTGGACTGGTGTCAAGGTTCACAGATGATGATTTCCTGTTAACTTCCCATGGGGCTAATTTGTCTTCTTCTCTGCTCATTTTTTCTTTTTCAACTTGCTTGATTTTATTTTCTAAATGCTGTAGTTTATTTGACCCCCTTCTGTCTTGTTCCATAAGTTTTTGTTCCATCACTGCAAGTTCTTTGTCCTTTGCTGCCATTTTTTCACTTATTGTATTTTCATAGTGTGCTTTTCTGTTTTCTAACTCTGTTTTAAAATTTTGTTGTCATTTTTGCATTAGTTCTTCATGTTCAGATCTTAAGGCATTTTCTAAATATCCTATTCCTTGTTGTCGAGCAGTGTTCTCTCTTGTTAGCCTAGCTATTTCTGATTGTAATTTTGCAAGTTGAGTTTTAAGGTCTTCTACAGAAAATGTCCCTTTTCCCTCTCTTATTCTGATGTTAAGCTCTGCCCCTTTTTCTCCTATGTTTGGGATTGATTTTAATTCCCCTAAGTTGGCATTGTTTATGTCTACAGGGTTTCCTTTACCTGCCATTTGGTTGTTCTATTTTGTTGCGAAAATAAAGATAGAAGAAACAGATGTGTTGTTGATTAACCATCAGAAAGTACGACAGAAAACCGAGAGTGAAATGTTTATGATCGTTATCAGAAAATCCGACAACAGATCAATTGCAATCTAATTGAAAAACAAGAAAATAGTTAGGAAATGATAGAAATCGCCATTCAATTTATTTTTTTGAAAAAGAATTTTATTTGATAAGATAAACGAAAAATAGGGGTGGGACGATATACCGATACATATCGATATTTTCCTCCAAGATACGGTTTACGATACAAGCATTCAAATATCGGTACGAAACGATACACGAATGACCTATCCAAAAATTGAAAATGAAAGTACCCGTCCTTAAAAAATGGCGGGTTGTACAAGGGAAGAGATGATGTTGATATTGAAAACACACTTTAGAACTAATAAGTCGTTGGTTAGGGGTAAAACGTTTTCACTTTTAAGCAGCCTCGGAAGATTGGTCGGAAAATTGGACAAGAAAAGTTCAGTATATAATGCGTGCTATACACAGAAAACATCGTTTCCAGAACATTTGATATTATTAATTGTTAGTCCACTTTTTTTGTAATCTCAACTTGGCTACAGACTTTCAGCAATGAATTAATAAAAATGTAAATGTGATCGATGTTTTTTAAATGAATTTTTAGTCAGTGTTCTCTGATAAACTACACAACTATTTGTAAACAACTTCTGAGTAGTAATTTGGTAATAATAGTATGTACATTATTGTTTTTGTAAAGTTTTCGTCAATGAAATTGATGAACTTCAAGTATAAATTTCAAAGCAAACATGATTTGATATAGAATAATTTGTTGATTTAATGTCAAGACAAAAAAAGAAATAAAATACTAATTCTTTTGAATAGTTTTATAATTTCTCATAATATCGAGATACGTATCGTATCGTGCCAATATATCGAGATATGTATCATATCGCAAGGTGTGTGTATCATCCCACCCCTAACGAAAAACAAAGAAAAAATGGTGTGAAATATAGACACACAATGTCGCACTTCACCGATCGGAAGATCCTACCAGCGACGCCAATGTTGTGAAGTGCGTAAGATAATCATTCTACATAATAAATAATAAACAATTGATACAATAAAGACTTGCAATGGTGAGGGGTAACGTCAGTTACAACCCACCTGAGCTGTGCACCTTGAACGGGACAGGTGTCGATAGACTTCTGTATGGTTCCAGGGTAAATTCACAACTGACTATTATTAGAACGTAAACGCTTGTTTTGTGTAATAAATTGTAACCTGAACCTGACCTCTTTTCTACTACAACAAGATAGAAATGACTGTCAACACTGTGTTCTTTCATATTTTAAAAATTAGAGAAGAAATATTTATCGATAATTTTAGTATTAACTACTCTCAGATAAGTTTAACATGATACACAAAAAAATGTACCGTGAAACAACAAACATCTTTCTTCGAAATGTGTAGAGCAAATATGCATAGTGTCTGCATTGAAAGACGCATCAGCCCAATTTACAGGGGCTATTAGCCTAGATCTCCATAAGTCTGAGTGTGGGTCTGTTGCTTTTGGGAAGCTGAAATAGCTAACCACTTCATTTGCACCCTTAGTTCTTCCCTGGTAATTGAAACAACCTACTCAGGGATTTATCTAGCTATTTTGTTTTACTACCGTTTTATATCTAAAGGGGAAAAATGAGAGCCGCAGGCTTGATCTGAGCGCCGGAGGTGCGAGTATTCTAGGGGGGTCCGGGGGAAATTTTTTAAATAAATGGAGCAAAATCCTGCATTCTTAGAGCTTCTGAGGGTCATTTGTAGACCTTTACAAAGGCCACAAAAACTTCACTTTTTAGATAAAATATTACATAACAAAACAAAAAAAAAATTAAACCAGGTCAGTACTTTATTTATTTTTTTCTCTGAATATCTATCACAAATCAATTCTGTTTCTCATGTTTCACTACTAACATTATTTTTGTTGTTACTCCATTCTTTCGTTTCATAGTGATATAAGCTCCATCTTACTCATCTACACTTTTCTTTTTAACTCTGCAAAAAGCATACGTATCTTTCGACATCATGGACTTAGCACATGTTTACCGATCAATATCAAATAAAAGCTTGAATAATCTATTCTTTCTGGGTGGTCGGAGATTTACGGAGACAGCCGAGGGTCTGGTTGAACGAGACTATCTTTGAAAGCGTTTGAATGACTAGGATGGTAAATTAGGATATGCTGTTCAACTTCAATCGGACAAAAACGGAAAATTTCAGAACGATGTTTTAAATATTTAATCGGAGAATTTTCTATCTGAAAAAGGGGAATTTTTGATCCTTTTTCAAGAGGGGAAAAGTACCGTTTACCGGTAGTAAAAACAGCCTTGATAAATCCCTGCTACTATACAACAATGCTTCCCCACCATTGTACATTGCAAACCGGAAGTTTTCTATCGGTGATGGCGCTGCAATCGCCATTAGAAATATAGGGATGACGTCACCATCGGCATTCCCTTCGATTTATGTCTATGGTCAAAAGGACTTTTTATCTGACGTCATACTTCCGTCACTTTAGCGGTTCGGGTAATTCCGATTTTGTCGGAAACTTCCGAGAAGTTCTGAATCTCGATCCTGATGTTTGGGAGGCAAGCGGTATATATAGTCTTCCCGACTCCCGACGGTCCCGGATTTGGGATTTTTTGCGATTTCTTTTTTACCGGTGCACATATTTTATTCAAACTTTTCAGGCACATTTTCTGAGTTTATATAAATTCATTAGTGCATAAAAACTTTAGGAAACTTGTCTTTTTATTACTGAACCACATGTTTCACCTGCCAAAAAGTGGTAAATCTAGTACTCTGTTATAAATGTTAAAACCAAAAACGGACACCGATGTTTTCGTAGAATCGCGATTAAAACAACAAAATGAAGAGTATATTTTTTCAACAAATAAGTGGAAAACCTCATTTAAATACCAGATGATTTGTATGCCTAAAACACCCATATAATTTTTTTTTTTCTGTGTATAAATCGTTCATTGCCACATTATGTTCACAGGCTCTACGTACGACATTTAAGAAATAAGATATCATTTTTAGAGTTGCATTGGGGTATGACATGAAGTCGGTCACGTGATCAAATTCTATAACGCCCGAAGGGTGTTATAGTAGATTTGATCACGAACCGACTTCATGTCATACCCCAATGCAACTCTAAAAAAAGATATTTTATTTCTTATATTTATATTTTACATTTTCATTCATTTTACAAATAAATATAGGCATTATTTAGACTTAGATTTTGAAATGCAACGTAATGTTACTATGACGTTGTGTGACGTCACAGTCGAAACTTTCCAAATTGCACGTGCAGTTTGCTTTCCATACGCAAGAAATTCTGATCATGTGACCGACTGCATGTCATCGAAAATTGAATGTCATTTCTTTTAGTATTGTCATATAAGGAAAGACATTGGCAAATGTAAATATTGACATATAAACGCCGGAGCCCCCCCCCCCTTTATTAATTAATTTATTTTTATTTGACTTTACTTTTTGTTGACTGATTTTAAGTAAACTCTAAATTCTACTTATCGTATGAAAACCTACACAATGACAAAAACGTTATCAGATGACCAGTAATATTTAAGGACCATGGTTTGTCCCCCTTTACATGTTATGTTAACATGGTTAACAAATAGCTTTGATTTAGAAGCAGTTTACAATGCACAATTACTTTTTTTTAATTTGACAGAATATCTCTCCACCTTCATTGTATCAGCTAAGTGATTAGGAAATTAAGTATTTTACCCAAGCTAACACTGCTTTAATAAAGCTTTTATAATAAGTGATTATCTTCTTCATTAACAGGTTTAAACATGTTAAAAGGAACCCGACTTTAAAAGTCATTTTGATGTTGGAATCTATAAAATAAAATTGTTCATACTTTTCTAACACCTTCAATTTCACTAATTCTATCTTTTTAAAAGAAGAAATATCTTCCCAAATAATATTATGATCTACGAAACCACACGTCTCCGCTCATTGCTGTGTATCGATAATTAATATGCATAACTCTTAATTAAAAAAAATAATAAAATCAGGGATGGGGTAATTGAACAAAGTAAATGTAATTGAGCGTAATTAATTACATTTTTCAAAGTAATTGGAAGTAATTTGTATTTGAACAAGCCTTCAATTACAAGTAATTGAATGTATTTAAATACATTTCAAAAAAAGTCATGTATTTTCAATTACTTTTCAATTACATTTCAATTACTTTTTTCAAAATGAAAGTTTATTTAAGAAAAAAAAAGTGTCTTATACTGATACACAGTTTTTATACTGGTGGGTTTATACTACCTATTCCCACTTCTTAAAAATCCCAGTTCTACCCTGCAAATAACAATGATTGTTTAGATAGTTAATTTGTTTTTACAGTAATTAGACTAATTACATCCCCTTTTCCATTTACCTATATTCTATTCATTTTAAGATAGAAAATAAAAATGGATTTTTGATAAATATTATTTATTTCCTTCAAAAATATGGATTTGAGAAAGTAACAAAAAAGATCTTGCCATACACCATACTAGTGAAGCGTGGACTTTTGTTTGTAAAAAAATTAAACAGGTCGAGGAAACTATTTTCTGTGACGCCAGAATAAATTTACATGTTAAGTGAGGAACCAACGTGACTGAGAAATCGACCAATCAGCTCAATGAGTTGCATTATGGTCTACTACAAAAGTACTACACGTGTGTTTCTAAAAGGCCAATTTTTTAAATCGCTCTCGGAAAACCGTGATGCATTTTTCCAAGCATTTTACACACTTAATACAATATGAACATCATTATCTACTGATTCCATGCTCACATTTATATACAAATGATTTGCAATGATAAAAATTAGGGTTTTCTCCACTCCATTGTACAAGTCCGTTTGTTGACAGCTGTATAGCTGTACTGTGAGTGAAAAGTCAATTTCACGTGACTATTCCTTGGTCCAAAAAAAATCAACTCTGAGGTGTGCTCACGTATTGTCAATGTTTACTACGTACACAACTTTGAAATATATGCTACTCATGTTCTATGATCAATGGGCATGGGGGTTTATATAACAGGTAAATAATAAAAAAAAATGCAACCTAAGAATCTTTTTTTTTTGTTTATAAAATGCAACTTTTAATTTCTGTGTAACAAATAACTGAGCAGCAACTACTTAAAGTTAACCAGTAAAATGGCAAATTAACGAATATCGAGTTTAAAAACTTGAGTCTTATTTACTACTGAAGACTTTGTGAGCAGTATTTCAAAGTACTATTTAACAAGGAAAACTTACTTTGTTTGTTAATGTGAGCATGGGGAATCTTAATTAGTACCCAATCTTCCTATTTTTCATGACAAATTTCAAGAAAATTGTTAGCTGACTTTCCTGCAGCCATTTGAAATTGCGTCCTAAAAGTCCCTAACCCACGTGTTTGTAGTAAAAATAAACATGTAGTAGACCATCATGCTTTTCGGCTCATTCACTGGATTGGACCATTGTTTGCTGTGGGCACATCTGTGCACAATCGCAACAATATCCATATAAGGTGGTTTCCTCGACCTGTTAAATGTCTCATAATGTTTAGTTTGTTTATTCAGTGTGTCACACTGCCCAAGGCATTAGGTAAAGGTCTAATTTGGTAAAGGTGTGAACCCCTCTCACGGTAAATACCCCTCTAATGACACTGAATAAAAATTCACTATATATAAAATTTTATTTGAAATTTTATTTTATAAAATAAAACTTGTGTAATTGAAATGTATTTAATTACATTTGTCCAAGTAATTAAAAGTAATTAATTACATTTGAAAAAATCAATGTAATTGTAATTGCAAGTAATTGACAAAATTCTCAATGTATTTGAAAGTAATTAATTACATTTCAAATTAATTGACCCCAAGCCTGAATAAAATATGTGAGTTTCAGTGAGTACAAATTATCTAGCATTTAAATGAGGTTTTCCAGTTATTTGTTAAAAAAATATACTCTTCATTTTGTTGTCTACAAAAACATCGGTGTCCGTTTTTGGTTTTAACATTTATAACAGAGTACTAGATTTACCGCTTTTTGGCAGGTGAAACATGTGGTTCAGTAATAAAAAGACAAGTTTCCTAAAGTTTTTATGCACTAATGAATTTATATAAACTCAGAAAATGTGCCTGAAAAGTTTGAATAAAATATGTGCACCGGTAAAAAAGAAATCGCAAAAAATCCCAAATCCGGGACCGTCGGGAGTCGGGAAGACTAGATATACCGCTTGCCTGTTTGGGAGGTGATTTCTTTGGTTTTGCTTTCTTTTTTCTTTCTTTTTCTTGAATGATATCCAGTTCATGTGTAGGTTTATGATAGTACATAACTGTGCTTGCCCCAACGGTCATACCGTAAAATTTATTATTGTCAGAGTTGTTCACAGAAACTGAATCCGGGATGTTTCGCGCCGATTCTGTTTCGCACTGAGATGGTTCGCGCTAGGATGATTCGCGCCGATTTAGGTGCGAAACATCTCATGATTTATTTTAAATATTGAAGCATTTCATGGGTGTAGGGTGGTTTCGCGCTGATTACGTGTTCGCGCCGAGTGGTATCGCGCCGAGTGGCTTCGCCCCGTTTATCTACAGGTAAGATATGGGTAGTATACAGACTGGCTTCCCCCCGATTACCTGTCAGGTAGCTTGTAATTAATTAACCCCAAGCGTTAATGTCGTGTTATGTGGGATAATTATCCCAATTTGTATTAATACATTTAGTGAGGCCATTTTTAGCCGAATGACTATTTGAACAGATTTGATCGTCTTATTTGGAATAATTTAGGACTGGATATTAAACTATAGATATTTGTTTCACAAATCGCGTTGATTTTTCAATGAAGGTTGTCATTGTTTTTCAGTTTATTTACTATATTAAATTATGTAGAACAAGGAAACTTCAAAGGCAATCAATCTAAAAATTTCAATACAGACACATCAGTAATTAGAAAATAGAATAATACTCTTCATTATAAGCACTCATACAGATAGAAATTTTTGAAAACTTCACAGCTAATATATAATATATATGCGGGGCGAATCCACTCGGCGCGAACACGTAATCGGAGCGAAACCACCCGCATTCTATTTCATGACATTTTTTTTCCATTAAAAAAGAAATTAATCAATTATAAGATATACATATCGAGATGTTGTGCGTTCAAATGCATGTATGATGACTTAATAACATGCACTACCAAAGATTATTGTTCATATATTCATCAGATTCCATGAGGATTTTTAAATTGTAATTAGTTAGAATTTATTAATTGACGTTGGTAGTCAAAGCCAGAAACAATTACTACTATAATTAGATATCTGTATTATAATTAGCATGTTGTTAAAACAATTATTCTATCTATACTTCAAACACCGACATAAATAATTATGTCTCTGTTACAAATATTATCTTCTTAAAATAAAAAAAAAAAATATATCAAAATTTACATCATATAATAACATGTTTAAATCTAAAAATTTTGTATAACGAACTTCAATACAACAATGCAGAGGGGCGAACCATCTCAGCGCGAAACGGAATAGGCGCGAAACATCGCAGCGTGAACCATGCATAGGTGCGAAACATCCCGTTACCCGGAAACTTACACAACAACCTTGAGTCATGGCTTAACCGCCTTGACACTAGTTAAAATAATCTAACTGTGTCTCGGTACAGGCCCTCACCACAGTTAGAATACGTCCCATATACTTGCAACGTAGCAAATCGGAGCGGATCCGCTCCGAAACGATTTTGAAGAATATAAAATGATTTGCACTGGGAATAACTACCAAAATTATCAAAACAAACCTCTTGAGATTGCTTAAGCCTTTTATCCCAAAAAATAATCCATATAAATAGAGGATATTCAATGTTTTGTAGTTGAATATGGAATTTATTTCACGAGTGGGACAGGATTTTTGATATTTTCACGAGTGCGAAGCACGAGTGAAAATATCAAAAATCCTGTTTCACGAGTGAAATAAATTCCATATTCAACTACAAAACATTGAATTTTCTGTTTATTACATTTTAAAAATAAAATTCTTTGATTTTTTCCTTGCCTCTGTCTTTTTGGTATATAGTCATAGGCTCGTGACGTCATAGTTGAGCGGTTGAGACGTCATAGCTATGTGAGGTGAAAACACTGTAAACATGGATTGAGCAACATATTTTTGGTAATTTTAACAGTTTTATTCGATGTCAGAGTGGTTTATTTATTTCATCTATCTTACATTAGGTCAAGGAAGATTTTTTTTACAACAATTAATCTTCGTTATGGGAAGGGAAATCTAGAGTTTTCCCGCACTTCTGATATTCATCACATTGTGACAGGATATCACTTTTGATATCCTTTCACAGTGTGACAGGATATCATTTTTATTCAATGAATAAATTACAGTATTTCACGGGTAAAAATGTAATAATTACGTAAATCCAATTAATTTTCTCAACGTTTTTCTCTCCATTCAAATGTTTACATTCGGAACTCTCTAGATTGTTCCTAGTAAATGTACTATCGCCCGTGTTTCTTTCTGCTACATTACGAATACACGGAACGAATTCTATCATTAAACCGGGTCCGTAGGACAATATCATTTTAACGATAGAACATTCTATCTACCTTGACACTTACCGTGACTTTATATGTGTTCCTCATCGAAGCTTTTTACCGAATGGATCGTTTTAGTCTCTTAATCAAATAAAAATTTTAGAACATGGTTACCAATAACGGTCTTCTCGGACTTTCTCATTTATTTCGGTTTTCGGCTGTATTGATACTGTATTGATAAAAAGCCATGTTTGTCACCGGAAATGCATCAGCGGAAGTGATGCTAAACGAGACTAAAAGTTGGCGCATGTGCCGCAGCCTAGTCCTGGTTGAGAGAAGTCGTGGCGGGCGATATAAGAAGGTAAGAAAGTAAGTATTTTTGTATAATGTGGAACTTCTTAATTTTGACCGGAGTACGTCGTAGGCACAGCCTGACCTTTGTACTTCATTTGTCTGGGAAAGGTACGCCGATCAAGTGCGTAAAAAAAAGCTCTTGAAAAATGAAAAAAAAAATACAGATACTTTTAACCAATATTGACAATTTGACATGTTCTTTAATTGCTGAATTGTTTGCATATCTGAACAAATCTCCGTTCAAATATTTATTTTAAACAAGAGATGTTTGTGAAACACTTATGCCCCCCTCCCCCAAATTGAAATCTCTCCAAGTCCAAGGGGCATATATCTGTCAAAAATATCGCCTATCGCCATCGTACCCAAAACACATCTGATGAATCTGTATTACCGTATAATCCCTATTACCCCACCTCTGTTGATTATTCCGTGAAATCCCGGCTTACGATTGGTTGAAGTCTGTCACGTGAAGGCGGTGGATTACTTATACCCAGTCAGTTGTAAATCCATACCCAGTCAGTAGAAATCTATACCCGGTCGATGTATTACGTCACAAACACAAATGTGACGTCATAATAGGCACAGTATAAGCGCGATGAAGCATTTAGCAGAGAAAACCATTTATAAACTACAGATAAAACGTAAATGTTTCATCGGTGGGGTAAATTCGTTACATAGTCATTTAGTGACAGGGTATGGGATGATACCTGGTTAGTAAATTTCATACCTGACTCGGCTCCGCCTCGCCAGGTATGAAATTTACTAACCAGGTATCATCCCATACCCTGTCACTAAAAGACTATGTAACTAATATTATTCGACCCTTCCCCTATAAGCGCCCCTCTAGGTCTTTTTTAATTGTCAGGAAATAAGGGCCCCCCCAGGCCCCTGTACAGTGATGAAAATCATCTAGAAATTAGCTGGAATATCTAGGAGAGCTGCAAATTTTGTCCTTTACTTGGAACTCAGTGCCATTGAGAAGGGAGGGATCTTTTTTGTGTCAGCACCTACTACAACATGGGACCTCAGTTTATATGGTCTCAGCCAAAGGACTAAACCCTTCGGGCATGTAATTTAAGAATTAATTTTGTACATGCCCGCTGGCAAATTTACCAGGTCCCAGGCATCAGGCTCCCAGGTTATTTTGAAGACTGGTATAACAATTCATCTCCTTTACATTTTTATGAATATATATAAATACACAAATGTTCGTTTAATTTTTAAAAATGTTTTTAAAATTTTTGTTTTCTATAAATCAATTAGGTCATTTATCATTTTGGACTGACCTGTACCAAACATAGGTAATCAAAGATTACGAAGCTCACCTTGACGAATGTTATCAGTGTAAGTAATGCAAATCTCACATCATATTTTATTAATAGTTAGTATTTATCCCGACAATAATATTCTTGCAAGTTCCGTGCCTCGACCACTTTTAGGCACAGCTTTGCATAATACAGAGTTTAAACTTAACTGAATTTTTCACGAGCCATGTGGGCTCCTGGCATTTCAATTTTAGGAGCCCACTTCTAAATTTGTTGCCCACAGACTCTGATTTTTTTTAAAAACTGGGACAAAAAGTAGATACAAATGAAATACATATATAAATTCATCTCTTTAAAATTGGAGTTCTTGCTTTATAAAAATCAGATGTCATATAAATATTTAATCAATTGAAAGGAAATAAAATTGTATTCAATAAACATTTTTACTATTTTTTTTTACTTGGTAATACATACGTATATTATACAGTTATTGACTGGGTATGAGGGCAACATATGATTTGTTGGACCTGAAGGTGAAAATGTTGCCCGAGGCCGCAGGCCAAGGGCAACATTTTCATCTTCAGGTCCAACAAATCAAATGTTGCCCGAATCCCAGTCTATAACTGTTTTGTTATACCCTTCACTGCTCACTTAAGATTGATCAATTTTATCAATACACGCTATACTATCAATTATTTTATATGGAAAATTATGGCTTCTTCAGTAAATATAAAACATCAAGCTGTGAAAGAACAAAATCAATTATAAATCTATTATATCACAAAAATTATTCATCACAAAACATACTCTTCCCTTCTACCTTACCTTGCTGTTAGCTACAACTCTTAATAGCTCTTAACTTCGGCTATTTTCGCGTCGCCGATATTGAACGATGATTATTAATTGTGATGTAACAGACAAGTGACGTTGCGGTCTAACAATTCTTATGTAAGACCGGTCAATAGTGATATTGTTAGACCGACGTAATAAACATTTCTTTTGTTGGACTTTTTATTAGTAATAAATATATAGAAGGATATTTATAAGGGTATAACAAATAAATATGTAGCCCTGCCCCTGCGAGACGATCATGAATAATTCATGAATTTCCTTGAATTTTTCATGAATTTAATTCATGAAATGTTCATGAAATGTTCATGAAATGTTCATGAAGATCCTATGAACTTATTATTGGACATTTTCAAATCATGAATTTTTATTCATGAAAGAAAATTGATGAATATTCATGAATATTTTTTTTCATGAATAATTCATGAAGAGTCATATTCATGAAGATTCATCATTTCAAGAATGTCCAATAATAAGTTCATAGGATCTTCATGAACTATTCATGAATAATTTGATGAATTTTTCAGGAATGTTCATGAAT
>PRKT01001181.1:18418-44511 GCA_003671525.1 Saccostrea glomerata | reverse complement strand
GGGAGGCCAACATCACCAAACTTCACAGCCAAAACGCCAGGCAAACCGCATGGCTACCATATTTAGTATAAACAGAATATTGAACCCGATCGAAATAAAATTATGCAATTCAAAAACGGCACAATCACTATGCAAATAATAGATCACAAATACTGATTCTTCCACACTACAAATTCCCACTTCCAATGTCTCGCGCGTTTTCAAGTTTGCGCCTATTCAAAAATGTACGGTAGAGCTAAGAAATACCTTAGTTTCGAATTTCAAAGATTTCTGTTTTAAAAAAATTACAAACACTATTTGAATAACATTTCACTGAAAAAACAATATTTTATATCAAAATAAGTTTTATCAATGAAGAATTCGATTTTTTTTACGTCATAAATTATACATGTATTGACTGTTAGTTTCGTATAGCAAGTATGGCGGCCCCCTATGACATGATAATAACAATCTCTCGCCCTCAAAAAGAATATTCTGAGCTGTGAAGACGCATAGGAGAATTAAAACTACAAAATACGAATTTGGATCATAGATACTTTACAACCATGCAGTCTCTGCTCTATCATTTATCGAAGCAAGGGAAACTTGACATTTTAATTAACTGCACCAAAATTGAAATGTTACATGTAGCGTTTCGATCCAATAATAATACGGTACAGTACAGACAAGTGATATCCTTTTTAAGTTGTTAATAAATATATAAAACGTTATTTTTTTACGAAGCTCACAAATTAAGTTCATTTTCCAGAATGTTTCATTTTCCAACAACTTGTTTAAAGTTTGATGTTAGAGAAAATTCGGTCGAACGAAGTTGTGTGATGAAAAACGACATTAATTAAAGCACATTATGATGAATATAACTGTTTACTTCAAATTATGAAGAAACACAAGACGTTAGTAATGAATTTGAAAAAAAAATGCTGTCAATTGTGATGCAGTGTTTGTTTAATTAAAATCAAATAAAAACAGTAAATGTTTAGAGATTTCATGATTTATTTTTTCAGATGGTGAAAGAATTATTATTAAACATATATTATACCGGGGGCTTTTCAACAATTGCATCTGCATGCAAAAGTTGTATTATGAGAGTATTGAGTGTTTTCTGTCAATCATTTTTGTCAATTATTTTAGTCTTCATGAAAATTCATGAACATTCATAATACCTTGAACTCTACATTTTTTCTGTCTTTAAAATGAAAATAACCAATATTCATATATATTCATCATTTGTTCATGAACTACATATTATGAATATATTCATGAATAAAGTTCATGAACCATCTTTATGAACCAGTCATGAACCAGTCATGAACACATCATGAATGTTCATGAACGATTCATAAAAGTTCCTGAAATCATGAATTTCACCTCGCAGGGGTGGTACATGTCTTCAACTGATGAATTGACAATAACACAATAAGATTTTCTAGGTTAAATATTTTAACTACAACATATCTGAAATAGGTGAAAACACTTACTATTCATATGACTGAGTAGTTGGGAGTTATAAAAATTGTATATCTCATGTATCAACCATTTACAGAGGGTTGGAGGAAATTCGGATTAGGAAAAAAGACGATCGTTTTAGGGAATTTCACACAAATCGTATAGTACTTAAAATGGAAAAGATGAAGGATATTTACAAACAATAGGACCATACTGCTGTAATTTATTTCATTTTTCTGTAGTTTTAAATCAAAAACCTGCATCAAATATGTCTGTTTTTCAGTAAGGGGACTGGGAATGAATTCGGCCCCTTGCAGAATTTTTATTCGCCACGTGGGCGAGCAACTTACAAATTTTATGAGCCCACACCAATTTTTACTCGCAATTTGCGAGTGGGCGAGTGTTAAGTTTAAACGCTGATAATACTTTACATAGAAGCAGGAATGTTATAAGTAGTGATGGGAATTGGTAAGAATTTCATAATCGATGATTGGGTTACTCTAACTAAATAATTATCGAATATAATCGGACATGTAAAAAGTATTTCAATTTAAACAAGTAAATGGTAAGAATGGGTAAATAATGACTTTCTGCCGGTCCTTTGTTCATTTTATAGAACCAAAAGTATGCCCATGCTCAGAAACATACTTTGTTATCAGGGTAGAAATACAAGAGTTTGTTTATCTGCACCATTACCATGATTACATTTCACAAATAAGTTAAAAGCAATGCTGTGGATGGAAAATTAGGGTTAAAAACTATTATCCTTGTAAAATAATTTAAAAATAATAAACCAATTAATCAGAATTCTAAAAATTAATGCAATTTGATTATGTCAGCAATCGACTGATTTTCCATTATAATCGATGATTGGAACACCACTAGTTATAAGCATGGGTTTCTGGAGACGGAATCTGTGCCTGAGCCCCCCCCCCCCCCCCCCCTGGCTCATTGATTTCTTTTTAGCTCTTCTGAGCCAAAGGCTCAAAGAGCTAATGCTATGGCCATTTGTGCGGTGTGTGGTGTGTGTTAACTTTTTAGAATATAATGGGCCATAACTCAAGAACCCCTTGGCCAATCAGTGTCAAATTTGTCACAGGGTATCCTTGGCCCAAGGGCTACCATTTCTACTAAAATCAGGGTTGGGCACCTAAAACAAGGGGAGATAATCAGGAAAACAAAACCAAAAGTACTGGTTGCTAAAAATTCTTCTTCTCCAGAACCACCAGGCAGATTTTCACCAAACTTGCATACAAGGATTAGGATACGTTGAAGATTGAAAATTGTTCAAGGCATGACCCTGGGGCAAAGGGCGTGGTCTCAAGGTCACTTCAAAGTTGACCTAAATTTACAATTAATAAAAATGTTTATATTTTGCTTACTATAAGGACTAGGATCATCAAATCTTGTAAGTTGATGCATCTTAGGACTTCACATTATGTTAGCTCAAAAGTAGGTCACGATGACCTACTTTTTTAATTTTGCGGGCATTTGTTTTCAAATTGATTTGAAGGCATATTTTGGACACTTCAAGGCCTATGATCATCAAACTTTGTCAGTTGATGCATCTTGGGTCCTTGAACAACGTCAACTTAAAAGTAGGTCACCATGACCTACTTTTTGAACTTGATGACATCCTTTTTAAAACATTTAATCCCATTATTTCAGACACTGAGAGGGTTAGAATCATCAAATCTTGTACATGTTGTAAGTTGTATTCTATTTATAATATTTCAATGCATCTTTCCACCACAGGATTTATTGATATTCAAAATAGAGCAGATTTCAAAACCCCTAAAGATTGCGTTGTTTGTGACGAGCTGACGCTTTGCTTGTCGAGAACTTTAAATTCTACGTCACATTCTCGCCACATCAAAGAAAGTAACCGAGATCGCATCTCTCCCACGCTAAAGTCGGTCAGCTGCAACATACAGCTTGTTTTCAGGGTTCAAAAAATGGAGTAGACAGTCCCGTTGTCGTTTTCTTGAATGTAACCTGCACAGTTAAAAGTTTTTTTTAACCTTGAATTTTAAAAAAAATTTTTTTTTAAACCTTGAATTTAAAAATTTTCAGATTTTTTCAGTCCATTACGAATATTTGAATTGGTCGATTATTTTATTCTTTTATTGCAAAATTTACTTTTTTTCGTATTTGCGTAAAAGTATAAAAGTCAAGTAGTGCATGATTCATTGATCATTGGGTGTATTAGTTACGCGTCTCAACCCAAGTCATGCATGCTGAGATTGTTGCAATACTGATGAAAAATGGAGACCCTCTTTATGCGTATATTCGAGAGAAAAGATAAAGAGGGGAGGCCGGGGAAGACGTGTCCATTTACCTTCAAATTTTATCGATTGAAGTTCAATTTATTTTTAAGTTTTAATGAATGTTATATGTACAGGGTAATTATTTATTTACCAAACAACGGAAAATATCTATCATTGGCGTCGGAAGCAAATTAAATAGGGAGGCTAAGGGTAAGAAATTTTTTTTGGACCTCCCAAAAAACCCGAGAAGCAGAAACACACACACACACACACACACACACACACAAACAAGGAATGTGTATTTTCCAAACACGAAAATCATATTTGTGCGTAAATACCTATGCAGCGATGTCCAATGTCTATACTAAGTCTAGCTTTGGAAAAAAAAGGGGGGAGGGCTCAGCCTCCCCCCCGGTTCCGACGCCTATGTCTTTAAAGCCAAAATCTTATTTCACATGCATTTTCTGATTCCTAGAGATGGGCCTGGTAGATTTTGAAAATAAATAGACAGTGACTGTTCTTGAAAAAAAAAATAAAAAAAAAATACTAGTAATCTATGCTCGACTAGCAAGAAACTAAATAAGCTGGCCTTGGATAGTATTCACAACCCCCAATCCCCACCCGAAACGGAGTTTTTCTTTATCCTTTGATTGTCAAACTTTTTTCAAATTTAAAAAAAGTTAACTGTAAACCCGAAAAAGACTCAAAAATGTAGAATAATGGTTATCATCATTATAAATAGGAAGTTTCAAAGAACTCAACATTAAAAATTGGGCAGGGAAGAGGTTTTTCCTCTCTTATTTGTCAATATTTTTGCAATACATGTGTAACGTGAAAGAGATTATATTGGATTACGGTCTTGAAATTTTTGTGACAGTCTCGTGTATCTAAAGTACAGTGCACAATAATTTTCACGAATTGATATCTTTAGTATATTTAGTACATTTTGCCCGACGTTGTCTATTTATCCGTCTTTATATTTTTCACATTTTCGAGTTCTTCTCTAGAACGACTGGACCAATGTTATCCAAACTTGCCACAAGGCATTTTTTGGTAAACAAATTCAAGTTTGTTCAAATGAAGGGTGACTTCTTAGAGGAGATAATTCAGAAAATGTGAAAATTTGCAATTGATGACAAGTTTTAAAAATAATCTCAAGAAACACAGTGCCAAGAATGTTGAAACTTATGGGAGAAAATTTCAAGAAGTGTAGATCAAAGTTTGTTCACATATACTCCCATCCCCTTTAAAGGTAAATTGGGACCACTTATGCATTTAAACTTTCAATACGGAGCTAATTTCTGCTATTTTCTTAGCCACCGTGCTCAGGTAAGCGATGTAGCCCATGGGCGTCTTGTAGTTCCACTGCGTAAGTACAATATAAATGTTCATTGAATCGCATAATTATTAAAAGTTGTCATAGCATTCGATAAAGTTGTCCCACAGTTGCTGAAATCGCACCTGTTTTTCCATTCTACCCCCCCCCCCATATATGGAGGATATGTTGCTGTTTGCACAAACTCTGCGTACGTTGTGCTCGGTATGGTGTTCCCTGCAATGGGTATTTACATGTCCTTACAGAAATCTCAGTTTTATAAAGGATTGCGAAAATGTGCTTTTGAGTACTTTTCTACATAATGCACAGTATTTAAAAATTCTGCAGCAGTGCATGTATGTCGTATATTCATGAGCAATCAGAATGGATTTAATGTGTGCTTACTGATAATTAAAAAATCAGAGTGCAAAATTAATGAAAATACCTGATCATATTTTAAACATCACTGATGCAACAGAGTAAAATACATATATGCAGTCACTGAAACGTTTCCTGGAGAGAGAGAGAGAGAGAGAGAGAGCTATTATACGTGTGTATTTTTTTAAGCAAAACTATGCACCCGTTCTAATTTAGTATTTTGACATAATTGTTGACAATTGTGAATAGGCATACTTCCCTTCTTGACAGAAATGTTCCTTTATGTATGGATACTTAAGGTAGGTCCCTACTCAGGAGATTTAATGGTTTAAATGGAATTTTTTCTTTTGGAATCATTAGAATAACACTTAATCTAAATAAAAAGCATAAAAAATAAATAACTTTTCATGTTATTTTTCAAATTAGAGTGCTTCGATGACGTATACCCCCTTCTTTCACGACACTATTTCATCCACGCTCAATATATGGCTCATATCAAAAGCAATATAAAAGCAAAATTACTTTCAAATGTATTTATTTATTCATTAATATGTAGGAAAGGCATAACCAGTCTCATATATGAATATTTATTTTATAATATAACTTTTTTTTGGAATATGATATCAATTTGGTGCTTTAAAACTTTTTACAATATCGTCATTTTTACACATTTTTTCATAAAGTAATGGATAAACACATTCTTTTTTCATTTAAAATAATAGATTTATATCTGTTGCAACTAAAAAGCCAAAAAAAATTAGTACTTTTCAGGCTTTTTATTTTTCTACACCTTCTAGATCATGTATACCCCCCTTGCCGATCAAACAAATTCAACTCAAAAATATCAGTAACAAACATATTTAAAAGAAAAATCACACTCAAATATCATTTTCATGCATTATAAAACATAACAAGTAAATTTGTTTTAAAAAAAATCATTTAAATGCATTTTTTGACAACTCATCAATAACTAGTGCTAATTGTAACGGGGACCGTTACAGATGTTCCCCAAACGCTCCCCAACTCCCTTTTGGTGCCATATTCCCTGTAAGCTTCATTAAATAAGACAAACTCTATGCATCTGAGATTTTAACAACATTTACAAAGAAGTGTACAAAAATCATTTAAACTTTAGCATTTCACGCGTGCACATGTGAATGCATTTGCGTCATGACCTTATCATCTTGTCTGCACAATCTATATTTTAATACACTGAATATTAAAGTATTTAAACCAAAATTATTTTAAAAAATACGCTCATTCAAGTGTATGTTTGATTTTACTCATTTCACGTGCACGCACGTGCATACATGAGCATGGTGACCATACCTTCTTGTAGAAGTCCATTACATCTATCTATGTTCTAAATTCCACCCCGTTTGGGTGAAAACTAAGAGAGTTATAGCTGTTTAAAGTTTCAGCCAATCAGATTGCAGCACATGTACACACACGTGTATGCATGTGCATTGTGACCATATCACTTGTAGAAGTCCATTATATCTATCTATGTTCCAAATCCCATCCTCTTTGGTTGAAAACCAAGGGAGATATAGCTGTTTAAAGTTTCAGCCAATCAGATTGCAGCGCACGTGCATGCACGTGTTTTCATGATAATTGCTTTATTTCCTGTTGTAGGATATCCTAATACATGGCTATATTCAAAATTTCAAAGGATTTCGTCAAAAAACAAGAAAGATATTGAGACTTTAGTTGCAGCCAATCAGAGCGAAGTGCACGTGCATGCGCGTGAGATCTTGATATTTTCACCATGTCTTCATGTCTTTACTACTAATATATCCTCACATTATGAGTTTCAAAACATTTCATCTAAAAATAGAACAGTTGTGGCTATATCTATTATATTGGTCATTTCACGTGTTGCACGTGCACGCTCTTGCAAGCACGTGCGCGCAAAATGACCTTGATTCCGCAAATCTACATAACATGTCTACTAACCCTAAAAAGGTTTTACCTACATCGGACGAACAGTTTACAAGATCATTCCAGGACAAAAAAGTTCCAGGAAGAAGAAGAAGAAGAAAAATAATAATAATAATAATAATAAGAAACAGAGTAAAAACAATATGTTCCCCAACTTCGTTTGGGGAACATAATTAAAACATGTCCGTACATGTACAAATATGGCTAAACCAATGCAACATTCTTCTTTACAGGCATGCACTCAAATACAAACAAGCTAATTCAGAGAATTTGTGTCCCCCGCTTAGGGAAAAAGTCGGCTCCCCCTGACTGAATTTGTAGAATTATTAAATGTATACATGTATACTGAAGCAAATAAAATACATGTATGTCAATATGCATATAAAGATTTGATTGCTTATTCTTCATTATGTGTATAGAAGATTTCTTTATATGGAATTTTTATCACACTGTAATGATGATTTTATAACCTCATAAATTTTTCATTTCACATGCTGAATACTATCATTTAGTTAAAAAAAAATTATTTAAAAAAAAAAAAGAAAGGTAAGACCGAGATTCGATCCCGGGACCTCTCACACTGGAAGCGAGAGACATAACCACTAGACCACCGAGTCTCTTTACTCGGTGTGAAGTATATGCAGAAGTGAAGTCACATACATGTATATATTCATGTTTTCATGATCGGTTTTCTCAAAATTTTACACAATCCATGGTGTTTGATTTATTTAGCCTTTATTAAACAGTTCTAATAGATGTAATAAGAACATAAAGTCCGCCGAGAACCTGTTTTATACGCAATAACTCTCCTCATGCCCCTGCGCTAAAAATAGTGACATGTAATACTATAAATACTAAGAAAACATACGGGGCGGGGCACTTTGAGAGGGGCGAGAGACGTCCTAGGGAGTTTTGATATAAAATTACATTGCATAAGCTCAAAATCTTCTTGAAATATCGCCCGGTAATAATAGTATTTCACACAGACAGAATGTATAAATTTACGACCTTGAACTTTGACCTTTTGACCTCAAAATCAATAGGGGTCTTCATTAGGCCACAGGGGGTTGCTATCTAAAATTTCATTGCAATAGCTCAAATGGTTCTAGAGATATCGTGTGGAAACGAAAGTGTTTTAACAGACAGAATTTGCTTATTTATGACCTTGATCTTTGACCTTTTGACCTCAAAATCAATAGGGGTCTTCTTTAGTCCACAGGGAGTTGCTATGCTAAATTTCATTGCAAAAGCTCAAAGGGTTCTCGAGATATCGTGTGGAAATGAAAGCGTTACAGACAGACAGAAAGACGGACGGACGGACGGACGGACGGACAAACCCAAATTAATATCCCCCACTTTTCAAGCGGGGGACAACAATTTAATACTGCTTTTACTTCAGTAATACCAGCACAGGATATAGATAAAGTTATGTTACAACTTAAATCGTTATGCTTGCTGCTCAGTTCTACTAATGCACCCGTAAATCCCTTCTTCGTGTGATTACTGTCGGATCTTTTGCTCATATTGGGATCAACATTATCTTTTTCTCTTGCCATGGTAGTTGAGTCTTTGTCCATAATCACAGTATCTACCTAAAAAATGTAATATGTTGTACAACAAATAAAATTTCTATGTTTTGAATGATTTGATTGTACAATTAGTTTTTTAAATTTGTTGGATTGTTTTTGCTCTGGATGTACTTACCTTTCCCCCTACATTCTCGATCTTCTCCAACATCTCGCAGGCCATGGCAGGCTGAGGCTCCATAGCCTTCACCGATCCAGTTGAGTTCTTACAGCACTTGTGTTGCCTGGGAGGATTACCCTTTAATTTGGCAGCTGCACAATATAAATTATAAACAAGTCAACACAGAAAGTGAATACATGTCATTGACATGATTGTCCTTGTTTATTTTCTGTATGTGTGTGTGTGTATAATTAGGTACACTTGTGTGCATATGTATATTTGAGAATAAAGGTGCTTTTAACAAAAAGCAAGTCATATTTATCATGTTTGTATACTGACTATTACTGTTCTTAAAATAAAAATAACCCACATGATCCAATTTGAACATGTGAATAAACCATGTAATGAAATTCAGATTACCTGCTGCTTGTTTGGTATTTACATCCCATGCATTTCTGCCATTTGAAGTCTGGTGTTTGCTTCCTGTTGCCACTTCAGTACTAGCCCACAGTCTGTAACTTTGCACTTGACAAGTAGTAGGGCTACATGTGCAAGGCCGAATTTTGTGTTCCCCTACACAATTTGACAATTGCAGTGGCTGTCCAATAACTGACAACTGCTTAGACCATCCGCAAGAACCCCCAAGCTCAACTACACGTCTGCCCATTCTCCACTGATTCATTTTCTCATCTTCCTAAACCGAATATGTCTTTTCTTCTCTAACAACATGAATATTCTCACTGTCACAGCCATAACTCTATGATAATGATAACTGTAATCTAAGTCACTTCACTGGCACACCATTTGTTTTGTCACATGTTATAAATCTGTTTTGTTTTTTTCGATTGCTTCTTCCTTTATCTAATCCTTCAATTTTTATAACCAGAGAGTCTTTAACAAACCTGCATTTACACCCTGGCATCCCGGTAAACACGAACGTAATCTTAAAAGTGCGAACTGGAAATGCTGAGCGCTATATAATAACTAAACCGATAACGATAATAACCCGGTAGATCTTGCAAAGACGGATTTGGTTTTAATTTTTTGTAGCGATAATCATATCTGGTAAATTGTGATGACGCGTTTGAGTAGGGACCAACCTTAAAGTACAAATACATATTATACTGGTAAAATACGGTTGTTTTTTGGTATGCATTAGAGCTGGGTATTGCGACTGAAAAATTGTATCGCGATATATTGCAATATTATATTTTGTATTGCAATATATCACAATATAAATTTTTTTAATAAATTTTGCTTTTCATCAATGTCATATGAAGACACAAACTCAAAATACATGTATTCTCGAGTTGATATTGCAACTGCCTGGTCGCGTTGTGTCGGCGCAAGTGGCAAGCTAAGTTTTTTATGGGACAACTTGACGAATCAAGTTGTAATATGCAGATTCGGCTTTAACATGAAGAGGTTTCATGTAACAGTTGTCTTTTCGTTTCTGACAGAGATATGTCTCTCGTTTCTGATCACACTTCACGTCGCTTGCCGCCATATTTTACCTTGTGAAGGGCAAATAACTCTTTTTATAACAATTTATAGCATATCGAACCCGAACCGGTATTCACAAAGAAATACCGCGATACGTATTGTGAAGAAAAAAATCTGGATACACCGGTTATCCGGTAATATCGCACAGCACTAGTATGCATGTAAAAGAAAAATCTATGTATACTTAGTTCTCAAGTCTTTCACTTCATGGTTTGATACATAAACGGAATATTTCTCTTTTCCACAGAAAAATCATTTCACATCAACAGTACTAGTAATTTGAAAAATACTACACAATCCAAGAATGACCAGGACGAACTACTTAATATCCAGCAATTTAAATTGATCATGTACATCATTTTATATCCCATGTATACAGTACCATATACACAAATGGTAAATGCTATAAGATTAAATTTTTACGGCCTTTAATTTATTATGGACTCTAAAAATGCATATAATATAAAAAATGATCTTTTTAACTGTTTAATAAGATTTGTGTTTTCTGTCCCCTTTTGTAAACCCGTTAAACGTCGGCGATGTGTATTACAGCTGACCGACTTTAGCGTGGGAGAGACGCTATCTCATCTACTTCCTTTGATGTGGCGAGAATGTGACGTAGAATTTAAAGTTCTCGACAAGCAAAGTGTCAGCTCGTCACAAACAATGCAATCCTTTAGGGGTTTTGAAATCTGCTCTATTTGAATTTTTAAAAAAAAAAAACGCTTTTCCCCATAGACTTCAATGCAATCTTTGTTAATTAACCTCCTTAATTAATGAACTTTTTGAAAATTTCTCGTGGGCAATCCTTTTCCACTATAAAATGTTTTAAAATAATATCAGAGTATTGTGTACTTGACGGACATTTAAGGGTAGAGATTTTGGTCCCATTAGGGATTGAAATCCTTGAAACATAATTTATGAAAAAGAAGGTCACTGTGACCTACTTTTAGAATTTTGCAGGTATTTGTTTTTAAATTGTTTAAAAGGCATATTTTGATCACCTTCAGACCTATGATCATCAAACTTGGTCAGCAGATGCATCTTGAAAAATGTCGACCAAAATGTAGGTCACAATGACCTACTTTCAACATTTTATGGCTATATTTAAGTATCTTTGGTATCTATTGGCTTAAAATCATCAAACTTAGTGAGTTGATGCATCTTGGGTTTTCGGAGAGTGACAACCAAAAATTAGGTCACGGTGACTTACTTTTGAATTTTATGGCTATATTTAAGTATCTCTGGTACTTATTGGCTTAGAATCATCAAGCTTTGTGAGTTGATGCATCTTAGGTTTTTGGGAGAGTGACGAGCAAAAAGTAGGTCACAGAGGCCTACTTTTGACATTTTATTGCTATATTTAAGTATCTCTGGTACTTATTGACTTAGAATCATCAAACTGTGAGTTGATGCATCTTGGGTTTTCGGAGAGTGATTACCAAAAAGTAGGTCACGGTGACCTATTTTTGACATTTTATGGTTATATTTAAGTATCTCTGGTAATTATTGGCTTAGAATCATCAAACTTTGTAAGTTGATGCCTCTTGGGTTTTCGGAGAATGTCGACCAAAAAGTAGGTCACAGTGACCTACTTTTGACATTTTAAGGCTATATTTATGTCTCTCTAGTACTTTTTATACGCCCGTCTTAAGACGTATTATGTTATAGGCTTCATGTCCGTCTGTCTGTCCAGCTGTCCGTCCGTCCATCTGTTAGCTTTTCTCGTGTCCGGCTCATAACTTGAATACTATAAGACCTAGAGTTATCAAACTTTGTCAGCTGATACATCTTGGGTAGAAGGTGTGTCGCGCACAAAAAGTAGGTCACTCTGACCTATAATTAAAAAGTTATAGCCAAATATGGAAAAATCCTGTCCGGTCCATAACTAGAAAACTATTAGACTTAGAATCATCAATCTTGGCCACTTCATGCATCTTAGGCAGAGGGTATGTCGTGACCTATTTCAAGGTCACTGTGACCTTTAATTTAAGTGAAATTTAAAAAAAAATGTCTTTTTTTCTCTTCATTTACACACTCCAAAAAATGTAAAAGTATTGCACTATTCTTATTAGAAAAACGTTAAATCAAGAAAATACTTTTTTTTTTTTTTTTGCATATACTTGACAGCAATCTATAACAAATGTAATGTATGTTAAAGAAATTCCACCACTCCCATGGGTTTAATTATCAAGCACTGGTCAAGAAGAATTTTGATAACAGAAAATTGCATGTCAAATTAGAGAGAGAAACTAGAAACGATCTCGTTGCGAGCAACGAAAAGTCTTCCGTCCGATTTTGAAAAAAAAAGTAAAATTAAGCTAAAAAGGGGATTAAAAATTTTTTGTGACAATGGGGATTGAACCCACTTGCAAGAGTGAAAAACCAACTCACTTCTTATTTCTATCTCTAGCGCACACCACTACGTTATTGGGACTACTACTCTAAATGTTCCTGTATATATACTTCTACAATAGTACACCTATATAAGAATCATGAAAGGCGGGCAATTATTCATAATTTTGCGCCAAATCCACGAGTAAATCTTCGCACCTTTTCTTTGGAATGTTCAATTAAATGGGTGTGATAGCTTCAGTGAAATTAAAAAGAAGAACGTTCCTAAATCCTAAAATTCGAGGTTTAGAAATTATATTTTGCATTCTACACATTCTATATCGTATATAGGTAAGTTAAACTAAAGCAATGCAATTGCTATAATTTAAAACCCTCTTTTGAATTTCCCGTTTATCCCCAGAGTGAACTATATCCCTATTAGTTACACTTTCATGAAAAGGTTGAAATGATTCGCCGAAAACATGTATGGCCCTACGACGGCCAAGAAACCGGATACCATTTATGTTTAATAACTTGAATCGTATCGATCTTTGAGAAAAGAATGTTAATTCAAATCACTAGTACATTAAATGATCTTTTTAAAAATATTTTTCTTATTTTGGTCTTTTCTATTAGTTTAATATGACACAATTGTGCATGGGGAAACAATGTTTACGTTTTATACTTACTATAAAGATCGGTATTGTTTTTTGAAAAACTTTTACTCAGACTAAGATTTAAGATCTGTTTTCCATGGTTCAAAGATAGTAGATATCTATTTCATTTCTACATTTAGTCTATTCTTTTTCTACTTTGATAACCAGCCAAAACCAATTATAGAAGACGTTTGAAAAGACCCTGGAATATATCTTTAGTTTGACAAAGAATTGTAACGTAATTACTACGTGACAATCAACGTACTCATTTACATTCCATTCATCCTTATGTAACTTTCATTTAAGCAAACGCTCAGCTGCCTCTTTAACATCCTACTCGCGAAATGACGGAGTTGACAGAGACAGCCGCCATCTTGGTCCCGCTTCAGATTTCAAATGTTAATATCTAGAGTTTAAATTTTTTAATATTCAAACAAATTATATGGTAAGCATTAATAAAAGAGTCTCTATTAACATTCCAAAAATAAATGAAAAATATTGAAAAACAAAAAAGTTAGAAAATATGATTTTTTAATTCGCTTGTCGTAACGACTGTAAGTACTGACGACGAACGAAAAGTCGCGTCCTGGAAGGGGAATATCACGATCTATAATCTCTGAAAGTTTCACATTGATATCTTTTACCGTTCTTGAGTTTAACCGCGGACAAAATGTCATTTTAAAATCAGGAAATGTCCCGTAACTTGGCACCAAAAGGGAATTTTCAGAAATTCGCTCAGATAGATCAAGTTCATGTTACGACACATCTTTTCTGATAAATTCATGTAATTCTATCCAGTAGTCTTCGAGAAATCGCGTGCACAAAATTAGAAAGTCAAAAAAATAATAATAATAACTAGATACGATCTCGTTGCGAGCAACGAGTGGGTCTTCCGTCCGATTCTTGATAAGATGAGATAAGATTTTGATTCAGAATTTCATTTTAAAATAATGATAAAGATTGTAAAGAAGAACAATTTTCCCTCCATAATCTGTAAACAGACATTGAACATTAAAGACTTAAAAATTCGACTTTTGGCCCCTCACGGACACTAATATTAGGGATCAGCCCTTTTTTCTTCATTTCATCTTAAAGCTCTCAGGATTTTGAACACTTTTTGTTCAACAACTATTAAGAGATTCTTTTCGTTTTCAAGTTATTAAAAAAGAAATATTTAGGGGCCAACCCTTCAACTCCTTAATGGGCACATTTAGCGAAAAATGAAAGGTTGCATATTGTTTAGAACATTATTTTGAACATTTTTTGTTCAATATTACTTATTAAAATATTTCCGACTTTTGAGATATAAAGCGTCAAATAATACGCATTCTGACCCCTTGTGGCCCCTCATTATGTACCATAGGACATTCAAATCATAATATATAGTTGTAGATTGTAAATATAAACTTTTTGCTTCAGTAATATATTACAAAATATTGACTGCTAAAGAGTTATCGATTGAAGACTTTTTGCCCCTCTCGGCCCTTAATTTGAGTGCCCAGCCCCTTTCTCTTTATCTCGTCTTAAACCTCTTACCATTTTGATTTGGTGCAACAACTATTCAGAGATTCTTTTTCGTTTTCAAGTTATTTGCAAAAGAAATATTTAGAGGCCAACCTTCAACTCCTTAATGGGGAAGTTTATTGAAAAATGAAAGGTTGCATATTGCTTTGAACATGATTTTGAACATCTTTTGTTCAATATTACTTATCAAAATATTTTCCACTTTGGAGATATTAAGCTTCAAATATTTAGCATTTTGGCCCCTTGTGGTCCCTAATTATGTACCATATGACATAAAAATCATAATATATAGTTGTAGATTGTTGAGATAAACATCTTTGCTTCAGTAATGTATTACAAAATATTAACTGATAAAGAGTTATCGATTGAAGTCTTTTGGCCCCTCTCGGCCCTTAATTTGAGTGTCCAGCCCCTTTTTCTTGATTTCAACTTAAACCTCTTAAGATTTTGAACAATTTTTGTTCAACAACTATTCAGAGATTCTCTTTAGTTTTTGAGTTATTTACAAAAGAAACATTTAGGGGCCACTCCTACAGCTCCTTAATGGGGACGTTTAGTGAAAAATGAAAGGTTGCATATTGTTTAGAACATGATTTTGAACATCTTTTGTTCAATATTACTTATCAAAATATTTCCCACTTTTGAGATAATAAGCTTCAAAGATTTAGTATTGTGGCCCCTCGTGGCCCCTAAGTATGTGCTATACGATATAAATAACATAGTATATAGTTGTAGATTGTTGAGATAAACATTTTTGTTTCAGTAATGTATAACAAAATATTGACTGCTAAAGAGTTATCAAATAAATACTTTTGGCCCCTCTTGGCCCCTAATGTGATGAGTCAGCACTTTTTTCTTGATATCATATTAAAGATCTTGTTATTCTGCACAAATATTACTCAGTATGTGTTAACAAAATAATTATACTTTAAAAGATATGAGGCAAAATGTCTCAAAAAATCAGTCATGATTCGTGTCCTAAATTTTGACTCCTACCGAGCTTCCATACTAGGCACTTCCGGAAATTTTGAAAACCTAGGTACAAATTTTCAATATGTCGTTTATTACTCCTGAAAATTTCAGCGTTCTAGCATTTATCGTTTTTGAGTTTTTGTCTGGACAAAAATGTCATATAAAAATCGATTAAAGGGTGATAACTTGTGACCGGAAGTGAATTTCCAAAAATTAAGAAAAATGAATAAGGTTCACATTATTATAGATCATCTCTGAAATTTTCAAGTGAATCGACCAAACTGTCTCTGAGAAATCGTCTGCACAAAAATTGGTATGAAGAAAAATAATAATAACTAGAGCAAAGCTCGTTGCAAAGCAACGAGTAGGTCTTCCGTCATGTTTGACCGGAAGTGGCTTTCATTAGGGCCCCGCAAGGATTTGCGGGTGCCCTATAGTAATCACTCTGTCTGTCCGTCCGTCTGTCCGTCTGTCTGTCCGTCTGTCACTCTTCCGTCCACAAATTTTCTGTTTTTTTCTAATAACTTTTTTTATGGTTGCCCAATCAAGTTCAAATTTGGTATGGTAGTTCAGTAGGCAGAAATACATATTTTGATGCTAAGTTTGGTTCTCTATGTCTTCTGGGTTGGAGCTGGGGTGGTGGGGTAGATTCCCTAACTATGCATAAGAATGTATAGGCAACTTTTTTTATGGTTGCCCAATCAAGTACAAATTTGGTATGGTAGTTCAGTAGGCAGAAATACATATTTTGATGCTAAGTTTGGTTCTCTATGTCTTCTGGGTTGGAGCTGGGGTGGTGGGGTAGATTCCCTAACTATGCATAAGAATGTATAGGCAACTTTTTTTATGGTTGCCCAATCAAGTACAAATTTGGTATGGTAGTTCAGTAGGCAGAAATACATATTTTGATGCTAAGTTTGGTTCTCTATGTCTTCTGGGTTGGAGCTGGGGTGGTGGGGTAGATTCCCTAACTATGCATAAGAATGTATAGGCAACTTTTTTTATGGTTGCCCAATCAAGTACAAATTTGGTATGGTAGTTCAGTAGGCAGAAATACATATTTTGATGCTAAGTTTGGTTCTCTATGTCTTCTGGGTTGGAGCTGGGGTGGTGGGGTAGATTCCCTAACTATGCATAAGAATGTATAGGCAACTTTTTTTATGGTTGCCCAATCAAGTACAAATTTGGTATGGTAGTTCAGTAGGCAGAAATACATATTTTGATGCTAAGTTTGGTTCTCTATGTCTTCTGGGTTGGAGCTGGGGTGGTGGGGTAGATTCCCTAACTATGCATAAGAATGTATAGGCAACTTTTTTTATGGTTGCCCAATCAAGTACAAATTTGGTATGGTAGTTCAGTAGGCAGAAATACATATTTTGATGCTAAGTTTGGTTCTCTATGTCTTCTGGGTTGGAGCTGGGGTGGTGGGGTAGATTCCCTAACTATGCATAAGAATGTATAGGCAACTTTTTTTATGGTTGCCCAATCAAGTACAAATTTGGTATGGTAGTTCAGTAGGCAGAAATACATATTTTGATGCTAAGTTTGGTTCTCTATGTCTTCTGGGTTGGAGCTGGGGTGGTGGGGTAGATTCCCTAACTATGCATAAGAATGTATAGGCAACTTTTTTTATGGTTGCCCAATCAAGTACAAATTTGGTATGGTAAAAAAAATAGATTAAAGAAGATTTTTTGATTTATCAGGGTACTTTTTTTTTTTTCACTTTTCTCACTTTTTTTAAATAAATGAATTTCAAGAATATTTTTAATTTTTGATGTAGTTGTATAAAAAAAAAAACCATTCTATCATTAATACTGAAAAAGTTCTTATTGTAAATTTAGAAGAAAATGATGAGAGAGGTACAATTTATCCCTTGGGACTAATTATCTAGCCTGCTGCAGAAAATTTAGTAGGCTTTTCTTTATCTGTCACTTTAAGATTAATGAAAACCTTAAATTGTCTGCAACTGCTGTTTGTTTGAAGTTAAGGTCAAGCCTTCATGATATTTGCATTCATTGAAGGCTGGCATTCTATATAACACAAGATTCATAATTGTTTAAATATACATTTAATGTTAAGTTGTTCTTTACTGTCTAATGTAAATACATGGATATTATTTTCAGGTTTTTGAATATTCAGGAATTATCTTAAAATTTTAAGAATACAGTTGCTGTTGCTTTTTCTTTGTACATTTATTAATCATTCTGTAAGCTGCACCCTTTTAATTCTACCCCATGGCGGGGCCCTTGCTGACTGGTCAGTTTTCTAGTTTTTAACAGAAATGAGAAGTAACGTCCAAAATGGTTTGATTCCTCTAAATCCATGTTAATTATTGCAAAAATTAGCCATTTTCTGTCACTTCCGGTCTGACCTGAAGTGACGACGACGGACGGAAAATTAATTATAATGCTCCCAGAGACATATGTTACCAGAAAACTTGTCAAGAACGGCAAAAATATGCATTTTCCGACTACTTCCGGTTAGACCGGAAGTGACGACGCCGGACGTATTTTGACGACTTCAATAGATTAAGCTTGAAATTTTGAACAATTTTGCTTCTTTGACATATCAAAAATTCTCAATACTTTTTGAGATATAAAGGAAAAACTTTCGGCCCCTCCAGGCCCCTGATTTAAGGGGCCAGCCCTTTTTTTGAGATGTCGTTTGAAAGATCTTGTAATTCTACACCTTTTTTGTTCTACATGCTTTAACAAAATATTTCTAGGTAAAAAGTTATCATTGAAAAAGTGCTTAAAATTTTGAAATTCTTGATAGGACTATTTTTCGGGCCATAGCGAGCGTCGGCGCTTCGTACTTCCGGTAGTTGTGATATACTTAGTGCACTTCTCCAAAAGTTGCTCTAGCAGCACTGAAAATTTCAAGCTTCTGTGTTAAGTGCTTTTTGAGAAAACTGACGGACAAAAAGACCCTCTAAAAATCACTAAATCGCAGAAAACTCCGAACCGGAAGTGACGTCATCAAAATAAAAAAAATATATATCTAGATTTTTTGATGTTCTATCTGACCTGAAAGTTTCATGAAAATCGATCCAGCCGTTCTCGAGAAATCGCGCGTACAAAATCGGTAAGAAAAAAAAACAATAATAATAAAAATAGTGGGAAAGAAACCTAAGAAAAACAATAAGGTCTTCCGCTGAAGACGGAAGACCTTAACTAGACGAGCTTGTTGCAAAGCAACAAATAAGTCTTCCATCTAATTCTGAAGACGATGATACCGAGATTGATAGACATTTACGGTTATGTGTGCAAAAAACGAGCCATTTACAAATACTTCCGGCCTGACCGGAAGTGACGACGACGGACAGAAAATTAATTTTTATGCCCCCAGAGACATTTGTTACCCCAAAACTTGACATAAACGGCAAAAATACGTTTTTTCAGACTACTTCCGGTTTGGCCGGAAGTGACGTCGCCGGACGAATTTTGACGACGCAAATAGATTGAGCTTGATTTTTTAAACAACTTTGCTTCTTTGACGTATAACAAATTCTTTATAAATTTTGAGATATAAAGAAAAAAGTTTCGGCCCCTCTAGGCCCCTTATTTTAGGGGCCAGTCCTTTTTTTGAGATATCATTTAAAAGATCTTGAAATAATGCACTTCTTTTGCTCTTTATGTCTTAACAAAATATTTATAGGTAAAAAGATATCTTCGAAAAAGTGTTACAAATTTTGAAATTCGTGATACGTCTATTTTCGGGCCATAGCTAGCGCCCACGTGCGGCCTTCTGATTAAAATGAAATATGTTATACATATCTACAGACTTTGGTCTATCATACCTGAAAGTTTCATGTTTCTATCTTGAGCCATTATTGAGAAAGTCTGCGGACAAACTGACCCTTCAAAAATCATAAAATCGGCAATATCTCCAAACTGGAAGTGACGTCATCAAATCGGAAAAAAATGCATAAGGATCAAGTAATGTAACATAAGTCCTGAAAGTTTCATGGAAATCACTCAAGCCGTTTTTGAGAAATCGCGTGCACAAAATCGGTAAGAAAAAAAAGAATAATAAAAGTGGAAAAGAAACCTAAGAATAACAAGAAGGTCTTCCGCTGAAGACGGAAGACCTTAACTAGAGCCGAGCTCGTTGCAAAGCAACGAGTAGGTCTTCCGTCCTGTTTGACCGGAAGTGCATGTGTAACTTTCATTTTTAAAAAAAATGAGTAATGAAGTCCAAGAATGTTTTAATCCTCCAAATGTACATTAATTATTGCAATTTTAAGTCATTTCTGGCTACTTCCAGTTTGACCGGAAGTGACGTCGAAGGACGGAAAATTAAGATTTAAGCTTTCAGTGACATATCTTACCCAAAAACCTGTCAAGAACGGCAAAAATATGAAATTTTTAACTACTTCCGGTTTGACCGGAAGTGACGTCGCCGTACGTATTTTGACGACATCATTAGATAAAGCTTGACATTTTGAATAACTTTGCTTCTTTGACATATTACAAATCCTCAATGCTTTTTGAGATATGAAGTAAAAACGTTCGGCCCCTCCAGTCCCTTAATTTTAGGGGCCAGCCCTTTTTTCGAGATATCATTTGAAAGATCTTTAAATTCTACACTTCTTTTGTTCTACATGCTTTTACAAAATATTTCTAGATAAAAAGTTATCGTAGAAAAGGTGTTAAAAATTTTGAAATTCTTTATTAGACTGTTTTCGGACCATAGCCAGCGTCGGCGCCTCGTACTTCAGGTGGTTGAGATATACCAAATACATATCTCCAAAGGTTGCTTTATCAGCACTGAAAATTTAATGCTTCTGCGTTGAGTGCTTTTTGAGAAAACTGCTGGACAAAATGACCCTCTAAAACTCACTAAATCGCGATAAACTCCGAACCGGAAGTGACGTCATCAATTAAAAAAAAAACGCCTTAAGTTCATATCATTTGTCATCAATGCTGGAAGATTCATGAAAATCCATCGACGCATTTACGAGAAATCGCGTGCACAAAATCGGTAAGAAAAATAATAATAAGACTAGAGCAAAGCTCGTTGCAAAGCAACGAGGAGGTCTTCCGACCCGTTTGACCGGAAGTAGCTTTCATTTTTAACAAAAATGAGAAATAACGCCAAAATTGCTTTGAATCCTCTAAAACTATTATAATTAATGCAAAAATAAGCTTTTATTGCTACTTCCGGTTTTACCGGAAGTGACGACGACGGACGGAAAATTAATTATTTTGCTCCCAGAAACATGTTATTCAAAAACTTGTCAAGAACGGCAAAAATACGCGTTTTCCGACTACTTCCGGTTTGGCCGGAAGTGACGATGACGGATGTATTTTGACGACTCCAGTAGATTCAGCTTGACATTTTGAACAACTTTGCTTCTTTGACCTATAACAAATTCTCAATACTTTTTATGATTTAAAGAAAAAAATTTCGGCCCCTCTAGGCCCTTAATTTTAGGGGCCAGCCCTTTTTTTGACATTTCATTTGCAAGATCTTGAAATTCTACACTTCTTTTGTTCTATATATCTTAACAAAATATTTCCAGGTAAAATGATATTGTAGAAAAGTTGCTAAAAATTGTGAAATTCGCGATAGGCCTATTTTCGGGACTTCCGATAAAAATGAAATACCTTATACATATCTATAGACTTCGGTCTATCATACCTGAAGGTGTCATGTTTCTATCTTGAGCCATTATTGAGAAAACTGCCGGACAAAATGACCCTCTAAAACTCACTAAATCGCAGAAAACTCGGAACCGGAAGTGACGTCATCAAATTAAAAAAAAACGCCTTAAGTTCATATCATTTGTCATCAATGCTGAAAGTTTCATTTAAATCCATCGAAGCATTTACGAGAAATCGCGTGCACAAAATCGGTAAGAATAATAATAAGAAAAGTTGAAAAGAAACAACAGAAAAATAAGAAGGTTTTCCGTTGAAACGGAAGACCTTAATAATAAGAAAAAAAGTGAAAAAGAAACAATAGAATAATAGAAGGGTCTTCCGTTGGAGACGGAAGACCCTAATAAGAAACAGTAGAATCACTATAAGGTCTTCCGTGAAGACGGAAGACCTTAATTAATGAGTTTAGTGAGAGGAAGAGCATCGGTGCTATCTATATCCCTTGAGTATTGGGCCAAATGGGTAATCCTGTTGGATTAAAAATAGCTCTTGTTGGCTAGCATAAGTTTTAAAATGAATTTGATGAGAAGTAAATAAAACTAATTTGATTTTGCATAATAAACTATTTTGATATTACATAATATTATGAACTTTAAAAAACTAATTTTATGGGGGTGGGGTAGAATCAGCATGTCCATATGAATTGCATATTAAAACCTGTCTGCCATTAAATCTAACAAAAAAATCATTGAGGTTTTATATGTTTTAAAAATGCTTATGGTAGATAGTGCAGATCCAATAATCTCTTGGGAGTAATGATTAGACAAGCATCCAGTTAAAGATTAATTAATGTGTTCAATGTAGCAAGGCTATAGCTGTCTCAATCGTTTCTTCAGAGCATTATCTTAACTGACAGCATATCCTTTGGGAATTATAGACAGAAGAACTGTTGGTCAGTTTATATTATAATTTGATAACCAGCCTTTTATTTTCAAATTAATTAGGTATAGATTAAGTTGTTAAGACTAATTTGATATTGTTTAATATGATAGGCATTTGTCAAGGTATAGAAATCTACGAATGATGCAATATTTGTTATAATTAATGCCTACACCACAGGAGATGAAAAACTCATTTTTTAAGGAGTTGAAAAATCATGGAAATCTTAAAATCAAGGTTGACATGATTTTCTTGCACTTTTAATTGTTTATTAATAAGATAATTGTAATTTTTTGACGGGCGTATCATGCTGTGGTGTGGCACTTTTTATTGGTTTAGAATCATCAAACTTTGTTAGTTGATGCCTCTCGGGTTTTCAGAGAATGTCGACCAAAAAGTAGGTCACGGTGAGCTACTTTAGAATATCTCAGGTTAGGGCTGTCACGGTTCCGAAATTTTTCGGGTCGGGTCGGTTCTGATTTTTTGAGGTTCGGTTTCGGGTTTCTCGGGTCGGGTAGGTTATGGAAGAAAAGCTCATGATTTGTATTATTTTCAACAATAAAAAGAATATTCTCATTTAATTTTAGAAATAGCAACATAATAACTAGTTTAAAGTAACCTCCTGACTAGACAACAACTGTACCAAATTATTTAAATCACCTTTCAGGGTTTCAGATTGAAATAAGTAACTATAGGACATCTGGAATATTTACCAGAAAAGTTATAGGCCATTCTGTCCTAAACTTCCTAAAATTATAGGCCAATAGAAAAGTTAAACTAATTAACTCATATTTCTGTCAGACTTTTACAAAATAATCATTTTATTACATAAAATGTTCAAACATGTATATTAATTTTCCTTTTAATAAGGTGGAAATATTATTTTATTTCTTTTAAACAAAATTAATATATTGAAACAGAATGGGAATTGTTTTTTTTTTTTTTCCATTCAATGGGTATTTAACTTATATTAGTCCCACCTTTCATTACATGTAAATGTATTTATTTCTTGGGATTACAATTTTTAAAAATAGTAATCCAAAAATTAGACTTATATCTCTGATGATATTCAATGTATAATTACGTTTAAAAATTACCTAGACTATTTTTTTCCCTTAGTAAAACCTTGCAACATTGTCCGTTTCCTGCTATTAGTCCGACCTCAGATTCAATCATGGCGGTTAAAATAACAACATGGCATGGATTCCTTCGATGTTTTAATCATTCATCACTACTTTATGCTTCTTGCAGTTGGGTTTGGAAATAAAATTATAGAGTATTTTGTCAAGATCTTTTTATACCAAAATGTCATTGGCTGATTGAATCGGCAGTTGCAGAAAGTAGAGAAAAACAATGGGATCTGAATGGAGGAAAAATTATACGACTGGCCTTTACATACAGAAGATAAACGGCCAGTGTGTCTGTTCCTAAACTTTCATTGGCAAATGGCCGACGCCAATCTGAAACCCTGCCTTTTAATGACAATTTACAAACAAAACTCTCGTTTTTGACGCCATTTTATAGTAAAATCACTCTATTATACAAATCGGAACCGAACCGAATTCCAGAAAAACGGAACTGTACCCGACCCAAATTAATTGTTCCGCGATTCCGGGTCATTTCGGGTACCCGTGACAGCCCTATCTCAGGTATTTATTGGCCTAGAATTATCAAACATAGTCAGCAGATGCATCTTGGGACTCTGAAAAATGTCGACTAAAATGTAGGTCACGATGACCTACTTTCAACATTTTATGGCTTTATTTAAGTATCTTAGGTATTTATTGTCCTAGAATAATCAAACTGTGTCAGTTGATGCATTTTGGGTTTTCCATGTAGACCTTTTTGTAGGTCAAAGTGACTTACTTTTGAATATCTCAAATACTTATTGGCTTAGAATCTTCAATCTTAGTTTGTCTATTAATGCATCTTGAGTCCTCAGAAAACTTCAATCTTAAAGTAGGTCACTGTGACCTACTCATGGTTTTTTTATTATAGCTTTATTAAAATATCTTCAGTCCTAATTGGCTAAGAATCATCAAACTTTGTCAGTTGATGCAACTTGGGTCTTAGGATACTTAACTCTTTTCCCCTTAGACCTTTCCCTCCTTTACCCCTTAATGACGACTTTTGACGCCTAGCCCCCAACCCTTAATGACGACTTTTGACGCACGTATATTTTGTTGTTGATTTGACTTGAAATTACTGCTTGTTTACAAATTATCAGAGCACAGGTGGCCACCTGCAGGTTAACAATAGATGATTGCATCATACTACAGTTAGAAATCACGTGATTTACCTGTGTAAACAAACAATAGAATCTTGGAAAGTCCCACCAAAATTCAAAATGGCGGACTGTTACATACGATGTTATTTTTAGCATATAACTCAGTAAATACGCAATATTTTCTCATCCAGTAAAGCATTTCATGAAATTCAAGCTATAAACTACCTATTTCTTGAAAGGTTTGAAAATTATTATGATCTATATGTGTAATATACTCCAACATAAGTTACGAAAATTTTGTGAAGTTCGGGACCGCGCAGTGCCAATTTCGTCACCTGTTTCTCACAAATTCAGAAGATATCTTCCATTTTACACATATTTATAAATGTAAAGGTGTAGAAAATAATTATTTTAATAGAATTGGATCATTAAAGTGTCCAAAAACGTTAAGAAATCAAGTTTTAGGACGCAAGTCTGAAAATTTGTCAGCGAGATTGACATTGAAGAAGCACTACAATTTATTAATTTCTGAGTAATTAAACATATAAAACTGATAATAAATAATAATTTAACCATCAATTATATCATCACACGTTTTTTATTATTTAAACAGACAATTTTGGCTTATTAAAGCCGTTTTACATGTCAAAAATATCTAATTTTCTTTTTACACCTGCTTTCACCTGAATTATTTTTTAACAGAAAATTCCGATCAAAATTATGTAAAAAGATGTGAAAAATTTAATTTATTACAAATCCAATGATATATAATACATAGTATAAATGAAATATTTTGACCCTTAATAGTTCAGTTTTAAACTGCACTCCAGTTCATCTAAAACGCTCTAAGGGGCAGCCAGGCAAACACTCTAAGGATAAGGCCAGTGCGTCAAATCGTGGCATTAAGGGGTAAAGAGTTAAGGTTGGAGGCTTCAAATACAAGTGATAGGTTGTACAATTTATCAGGAGAGCAATCAAGGCCCTTGGGCCTCTTGTTTAAATTGTCATTCTATCATTTTGTTGCATTGATAAGACTCTAATAAACATGAATCCATTGTTCTGTACAACTGTGAAATATATACATTAACTACGTAACAGGATTTCTTCAAATCATTTTCCGCTTAAACGCACATATTACAAAGGTAATCAAAGAGAGAGAAAGAGAGAGAGAGAGATCAGGGTAGTCCGTGCATCCAGGGAAGTAACAAGGTCATATACATGTACAGTAAACATGTGCAATCAGGTACCAACAACAAAAACCTGCTTTGAACTTTACGGTGCTGCTACTAATATTCTTTTGCT
>PRKT01001181.1:13418-15918 GCA_003671525.1 Saccostrea glomerata | reverse complement strand
TGATTTTCAGTCATTAAATTGATTTTTAATAATGACGGAAATTCATCTTTTTTTAGTAAAATGATGAAAAACAGTCATTTCTATTTTGAAATTTATTTTAGAAATAGAGTTATCTCTGATATTAAAAATGACTGTTTTTCATCATTTTTTATCAAATTGTTAGGTCTGGGCGCACTTAATTATCTCATTAGTTTTACGGGGCGCACTAAATTATTTTGGTTTCAATTACTTGTCAAGATGTTTCTCTACACAAGGGTCTATGGCAGGATAGTGTACTATATCTAATTACTGTAGTAAATGGGATGGGAAAATTGACTTGAGAATGGAAACATGATGAAAAGACGTCATATTTACAAAAATCAGAAAATTGTGTACATTATATACTTAGAAGAAATGACCATTATCCATCATTTTCAAAAATGACTGATTTCAGTACCACCCCTGACTGATAAAGGATTAGTGAAAGTCCCACTGAAGTCATTCAAATAAACCTAAACTATTTCATCATGTTCATTGTCAACATTGCAATTCTGGAAGATCATGAAAATTGAAAAATTGACTTATTTATTCTAGATTACACTTACTGCATTTAGTTCAAAAGTGAAGCAATTATCCCAGACTGACATAAATACAATTCCAACTGACATCTTAGTTTAATATCCTTCAACTAGAGCAAAAAAAGACACATTCTTAACTCAGGGCCATGAATCCCTCCAATTTCATATTCAAATAAAGGAAGTTATGATTGAGCATGCTCAGTAAAAAGCCGTGAGATATAAATAAAAAATTTGAAGCAAAACCCACTTGAGTTAAAAACCTTCTCCCTGGGACACGGATTCCGTGCCTTCACATGGATTTCTGTGAGTGAGGATTCCTCACTTTCAGCCACGGAATCCGTGTCCGTGTCTTGGACAAGCAGAACCCGTGCAGCTTTTTAAAATCTCGTGTGGATTCTGTGTCTTAGCCGTGCCCAAGCCGTGCCTATTCCACCTCAAACTTTCGTATGGGAGGTAAACTATTTTACAGTAAAGCAAATGCCTGAATGAAGAGACCTTAGAAGGAGTTATTGCCCTTGTCAACATTTTTTAAAGATTGAATAATTGATTCAATTTAAATACATATGCATTTTTTAAATTCTTCAACTAAACAACATTTATCATTACACCTATTGTAAAGCATTCTTCCAAGAGATATTTTTCTATAAGGTATGAATTTAAACTAATTACAGTTTTTGCAGAAACCTGTGACATCATAGGAGGGTGGAATTATCTTAACTAGAGCAAAAAGACATTCTTAGCTCATGACCATAAATCCCTCCAATTTCATATTCAAATAAAGGAAGTTATGATTGAGCATGCTCAGTAAAAAGCCGTGAGATATAAATAAATAGTTTGAAGCAATAACCCGCCTGAGTTAAAAAATGTCTCCCTTGGACACGGATTCCGTGCCTCCACACGGGTTTCTGTGAGTGAGGATTCCTCACTTTCAGACATGGAAGCCGTGTCTGTGTCTTGGACATGCAGAACCCGTGCAGCTTTTTAAAAACCTGTGTGGATTCCGTGTCTTAGCCGTGCCCAAGCCGTGCCTATTCCGCCTCGAACTTTCGTACGTGCTGTGCTGTATCATTTACACACGATGGACAGAAAAATGTGACTTTATGACTGCATCAAAAATATAATGCTTTTCGACCCAAGAATGGTATGGTACAGTACGGACAAGAGATAAAATATTGTAGTTGTCAATAAATTTATGATAATATGTTTTTACGAAGATTATGAAATTTTTCCTAGACTGTCAGTCTGTTTCATTTTCTTACAACTTGTTAAAAGTTTGACAAATAGAGAAGATTTGGTGGAACAAAGTTGTGTCATGAAAAATGAGATAATTTAAAGCACAATATTAATATAGCTGGCCAATTTAAATGATGAAGAAACATTATTTATTCAATATGAGAAAAAAATGCTGTCAATATTGATACAGTGTTTTTTTTTTAAATTACGATCATAATTTGATTACAATCTCCCTTCTAGACAGTTCATAACAGAGTTTTATTATCCTGAAGAATCTAAGTTAATATCAATTACATAAAGTAGAAAATAGTGATTTTAACCTCTTACGTTCCCCTACTCGGCTCTGATCCCATGCTTTCAAAATTAAAACAAAAGCATGTTATTAATTAAATCAGTGGCTTGTTCAACAATTGCATCTGCATACAAAAGTTGTATTATGGCAGTAATGAGTGTTTTCTGGCAATCGTTTGTGACAATTATTTTTTCATTTTTAGTCTTCATGAAAATTCATAGTCCAGTCAAACTGTCATAAACCTCAAACAAATTGCAACAGAATTTTTTTCTTTATTTATAGTTAGTAAATTGTAATCTAATTAACATATAAAAACTCTAGAAAAATACATAGTTTTGATAAGCATGAGTACTTCTAACAAAATTATGAAATTCATGGCCCTCGGGTCAGGGGTTCTTGTGTTGGGGGGGGGGGGGGG